>UESW01004424.1:460409-482642 GCA_900491605.1 Calamus simplicifolius
TTTAGCCCTTGATCGTGAGATCAAATTCTAAATGAGCACTTGCTCTGATACCAAGTGTTGGCCCAGATGGCAACCCAAGAGGGGGGGGGGGGGAATTGGGTTCTTAAAAATTAAGACTTTTTGAAATGTTTTAAACAGATTTGCTCAAGATGTGCAAGTGAGTGAAATTAACTAAGAAGCAATGCACAAGCAAATAATAAGAGAGATAGAGAGAGAGAAAATATAGCACGACAAACACAAGATAATTTTATAGTGGTTCGTGCAACCAACACCTACGTCCACTCCCAAGATTCACTTGGGTCCACACTATAATCTCCTCAGATTACAGTCGAGTTGTTTTCCAAGCTCACAACTCAAACTTGTTATTTTTTCGGGATCACAACGAACCCAGCTGGTTTTACTCGGGCTTACCAGCACAAAACCCTACATGTTGTTTTTTCACGGGCTCACAACTAACCCAGCTGGTTTTACTCGGGCTTACCAGCACAAAACCCTACACGTTGTTTTTCACGAGCTCACAACTAACCCAAAACGTAAGCTATCCCAAGCTTACCATGAGGTACAACAACCTCCACTGATTCAATCCACATGAATCAGTAACAATCAGAATAACAGTGTTTAAATAATGAAATGCTCCCCTTGAGCAAATATACAAATGAAGTAAAAATAAAGAGTTAGAAAAGCCTGATAGTATTGCAGATGATTGTGGCTTTGGCTTTCCTCCTTCTTCTCTTTAACTCCTCTTGAGATATTGAATCAGGCCTCAGCAAGATTCTTGACCGTTGAAAGCTTTGGAGTTGAGATGAAGCTTTTTCTCCTTTTGTTGAATGTAGAAAATCCTTCGATTGATCTTTGAAAAGCTCTTGGATTTTCTTTTGACTTTTATGGATTGAAGATCTGGAGCAGTCGGAACTTCCTCTTTGATTTCACTCCTTTTGAATCACTCTACTTTGAGCTAGAAGATTTTCCAATAAGCTCTGTTTTCCCTCTTTTTGAAAGATATTCTTTTCTCTCTTTTGATATTCAAATTGATTATTGATATGAAAAGAGCTCCTCTATTTATAGAATCTACAAAAATATATCCGTTAGAGACAAGGAAAAATAGCCGTTATTCAAAAAAATCAACCGTTGGAGCTGAGTTGGCATCCGTAAAAATTTCGCCCAGATTTGCTGGAGTCGACTCATGCTTTTCCCGAGTCGGCTCGAGCTCGTCTTACCAAATATAGAAATGTTTATAAAGGTTAGGGGTCGACTCGCCAGAAATAAAGTGTCGACTCCTGATAGTCGGGAGTCGACTCGTGAAAGGCTTGGGGTCGACTCGCGAAGTGCTCAGAAATACACTCTTCTGGTGTCTGAACGGAGTCGACTCGCACAGTCAGGGAGTCGGCTCGACAGAATCAGGGGTCGACTCGATAAATCTTGTGGGTCGACTCGACACAGATGCACATTTCTGACACTGAGTGGAGTCGACTCTGAAACTCAGGAGTTGGCTCCGGAACGTATCAAAAATCAGAAACTTTTCTGATTGACATTAAAATCGTTCCAGATTCATTTTAATTCATTGTTTTGACTTGAATTCAATAAAATTGACATTAAGAATTGATTCAAGAACTAATCCAAAACTTATTGAATAAAATATGAATTATAACATTTCTTTTCAAAATTTGAATATTGAGCTTAAAGTTTCTTTCAAAATAGATTAGAGTCAAACTTTAACATTCTCATTGATTGTTCAAAATAAATTTTTTACTCATTTAAATAAACTCATTATATCTTTTAATGAACTCAATGGCTTTTAGTAATCATCAAAATCAAAAGGATTGGATCATATAATTTTTCTATAATCTTCCAACAATGAGCATCGCCCCCCACTTTTCCGGCATATCATGAAGGAACCGGTCCCGCCCCAGTTCCGTCTCCCCAACTGGATCCATACGATGACACGACGGACCCCCTGGACCACCTGAAAAGCTACAAGGTCCTCATGCAGTCCAGGAGCGACGGACTCCCTTTTATGCGTCGCCTTTCCGGCCACCCTTCGCAAGGCGGCACGCGCGTGGTACTCCCGCCTGCCTCCACGCAGCATCAATTCGTTTCGGCAACTCGAGCGATCTTTCCTGGCCCACTTTGATGCCTGTTGAAAGATCCCACGAGTGGCTGATAGCCTCTTTGCTGTCCAGCAGAGGAGTGGCGAGACCTTGAAGGATTTTGTCGCTCGATTTAAGGAAGCAGCATTGGAGGTGTACAACCTGGAAGACTCTGTAGCCACTTTGGCATTAAAATGAGGACTTCGCCCATCTAGGTTTGCTTATTCTCTGGACAAGAAGCCTCCGAGTTCTTATGCTGAGCTTCTGAGCCGAGCACAGAAGTACATCTGCGCTGACGAGGCGGATTCTTCCAGGAGGGAAGTTGATAAGAACACCAGTAAGAAACCACCGCTACTGATCATGCCGGTGCACGACCTCGGAAGCCTGAGCCTCCTCACCGCTCAGATCGCCGACCACAGACGCTTGTTCCTAAGGAGCAATTCACTCCCCTCATGGCTCCCATATCTCACATCCTGCTGGAGATCGAGGAGGAACCTTATTTCAAGCGTCCGGCTCCCTTGAAGTCTGGACCCCCCGCAACAAGGAGTTTTACTGCCGGTACCACGGGACTATGGTCACGACACCGAGGACTGCCCCCATCTGAAAAAAGGCCATTGAGGAGCTGTTCAGCAGGGTCACCTGGCAAATTCGTTCGAAGGGGAAACCTTCCCACTCGGGTCCATCGGTGCCTCCGATACTTCGGCGGCGTGGACAATGCTCCAACAGAGAAGACCATAGCTATGATTTCCTGGGGGGCGGGTGGCGGTTCAAAGAGGCAGCGAGAGGGAATAGACTCTGTAATTCCTTTCTTTGGAAAGGATTAGATGGGGTAGTTAATAAGCATGACGACAGCGTCGTTGTGTCCATGACTATAGCCAAACATCCTGTAAAAAGAATTTTAATTGATAGTGGGAGTTCGGTGGATGTTTTGAGCTACGAGGCTTTTGTTCGGATAAATCTATCGAAGTCTTCACTCCGACCCGTTGCCGCGCCTCTAATGGGCTTCACTGGAGACTCGGTGAGCATTGAGAGGGAGATTGCCCTCCAGTCACGGCTGGAACCCCTCCATGTCAGAGCACTGTGGTTATAAATTTCTTGGTGGTCCGGGTCCCGCTGGCTTATAATGCTATCTTGGGGAGACCAGGGTTGAATCTGCTAGATGCCGTAATCTCCACTAAGAGATTATTGGTAAGGTTCCCCACCGACGAAGGAATCGGAGAGATGAAAGGGGAGCAAAGCCCGCCACCGCTCTGCTATCATTTGTCTCCCAGCCCGCTGGAAGCGGCGTCGGCAGTAGCCTCTGAGCCGCTCGATCCCCGGGAGCTGGGAAGGAGGGGAGAGCCAGCCGAGCACCTTCTGACCCTCCCTTGGGTGATGACCCGCAAGGACTGTTCAGGTGGGGGCATTGCTTCCAGAGGAGGCACGTGATCGACTTTTTACTTTCCTGCGTGCCAACACTGACGTCTTTGCATGGTCATCCTGGACATGCCGGGCGTCCCCAAAGAAGTGATCACCCATCGGCTCAACCTCAGGCCAGAGTGTCGGCCGGTCGACAGAAAAAAAGAAACTTCGCTCCAGATAGACAGAAAGCTATCGACGAGGAAGTTCGCAAGTTAATGGCTGCAGGCCATATTCGGGAGGTCCATTACCCCGAATGGTTGGCCAATGTGGTGTTAGTCCGCAAGACCAACGGGAGCTGGAGAATGTGCGTGGATTTCACTGATCTCAACAAAGCATGCCCTAAGGATAGCTTTCCCCTGCCTCGGATCGATCAACTGGTGGATGCTACATCCGGACATGAGGTCCTTAGCTTCATGGACGCTTTCTCTGGATACAACCAGATCCGGATGAATCCGGCGGATGAAGAAGCTACCTCCTTCATAACTGAGAAGGGGTTATACTGCTACAGGGTAATGCCTTTCGGGCTAAAGAACGCGGGAGCCACCTACCAAAGGCTGATAAACAAGGTCTTCGAAGCCAGATAGGATGCAACATGGAAGTGTACGTGGATGACATGTTGACAAAAAGCGTCCACACCACTGACCATATCGCAGACCTAACGGAGACTTTGACAACCTTCGTCGGTACCAGATGAAGCTGAACCCATGCAAGTGTGCATTTGGGGTGACAGCTGGAAAGTTCTTGGGTTTCATGGTAACCCGGCGGGGGATCGAGGCAAACCCAGACAAAGTTCAAGCCATCTTGGACATGAGGCCTCCCGCCAACAAGAAGGAAATACAGCGCCTGACGGGAGGGTGGCCGCCTTAAGTCGCTTCCTGTCCAAGTCTGCTGAGAGGTGCCTACCTTTCTTCAAGGCGCTCCGCAAGGTCAATGAATTCGAATGGACGAAAGAATGTCAAGAGGCGTTCGAGGGGTTAAAGGAATTCTTATCTACCCGCCGCTGCTAGCCAAGCCCACAGGTGGAGAGGAACTCCTTCTATACCTCGCGGCCTCTCCTGAAGCTGTTAGTTCTGTGCTGGTCCGCGTGGACACCAATGGCATGCAAAGGCCAGTATACTACACGAGCAAGGTGCTCCACGATGCAGAGACCAGGTACTCAAATATGGAAAAGATTATCTTCGCATTGATCGTGTCTGTCCAGCGTCTGTGGCCATACTTCCAAGCCCACCCGATCGCGGTGATCACAGACCAACCTCTGAAGACAGTTCTCGCTCGCCCGGATACTTCCGGCCGGCTGGCAAGGTCCCTTAAGTTGGGGGAATTCGATCTGTCTTTTCGCCCCCGGTCGGCCATGAAGTCTCAAGTCTTGGCGATTTTTTGGTCGAATGCACTTGGGAGAGGAGCAACCTAAAGAACCTCCTACAGACACTCAGCCCCTCGGAACCAGTGATGATGAATGGTCCTTCATGTAGATGGGGCGTCGAATTCTCAAGGGAGCGGAGCAGGCCTCATCTTGGCCAACTCGGATGGAGTTGTAACCGAGTGTGCACTTCACTTCCTCTTTTCCGCCACTAATAATCAGGCAGAATATGAAGCTTTGCTGTCTGGGATGAGATAAGCTCAAGAGCTTGGGGTAAAATGCCTTAGGCGTTCATCGACTCCCAATTGGTCGCTGGCCAAATCGCAAGGAATATGAAGCAAGGAATCCCATCATGTCCCGCTACTTAAGTATGGTGCAATCGCTAGCTTCTCCCTTGGCTCACATTAGTGTCAGCTACATCCCTCGACAGGAGAATGCTAGAGCCGACGCCTTATCCCATCTTGCCACCTCAGCTGATGGGATGCTGGGAAGAGCTTATGTGGAGCACTTAGAAGCCCCGAGTATTGACGTATCAAGAGAAACTCTACCAGTGGAGCAGGAGCCTTCCTGGATGGATGCCTACTCTGGTACTTTACCGAGGGTACCCTCCCAGAAGACCCTGCCAAAGCCAGGAAACTTAAAAGACGGGCCCCAAAGTTTTTCATAATGGAGGGAAAGCTCTATCGGATGTCGTTCTCATACCCAGTCCCAGGTGTGTTGGTCCCACCGAAGCTAATTATATTCTGCGAGAGATACATGAAGGTATATGTGGAAGCCATCTGGGGACAGAGCTCTTGCATACAAAGCCCTACGGTAGGGGTATTACTGGCTGACAATGAAGGAGGATGCATCTGAACTTGTCAAGAGGTGCGACAGCTGCCAGCGCTATGCCAACATTCAACATCAACCAGCGTCCCAGCTGACCCCCCTGGCTGCACCCTGGCCCTTCGCACAGTGGGGCATGGACATCCTGGGACCGTTCCCTCCAGCCTCCGGACAACGCAAGTTCCTAGTAGTGGCCGTCGACCATTTCACCAAGTGGATCAGGCGAAGGCTCTCGCTAAGATCACGGAGGTCAAAATAAGGACTTTCTTCTAGAAGTCTATGGTGTGCCGTTCGAGCTACCGCACACCCTCGTTACTGACAACGGCCGATAGTTTGACAACACGACCTTCTGGGAATTCTGCGATGGCCTAGGCATCCATCATCGATTCACCTCCGTGGGGCACCCCCAAACCAACGGTGCAGCCGAGATGACCAATCGCATCATCCTCCAAGGACTCAGGGCTCGGCTAGATAGCTGCAAAGGGTGCTGGGTGGAGGAACTCCCCAGTGTACTGGGCCTACCACACGATGCTACAAGCCCCTACTGGGGAAACTCCTTTCAGCCTGATCTTTGGGCCCGAAGCGGTCATTCCAGTGGAGATAAGAGTTCCCAGTCCCCGGACGGAATTATACCATGAAGAAAGCAACTCAAACCAACTGCGAGCCGATCTAGATTTGGTGGAAGAATTGCGAGACCAAGCACAGCTTCGCATGGCAGCATTCCATCAGCGAACGGCCAAGTACTACAATGCTCGAGTGTGATCCAAGACGTTCCGCTTCGAAGATCTCATTCTGCGAAGAGCTGAAGTATCAAAGCCAACAGAGGGGGGCAAGCTGGCACCAAAATGGGAAGGACCATACCGTGTCAAGGAGGTACTTCACCACAGGGCGTACAAAGTTGAAGAGCTAGATGGGAAACCGCTTCCTTGCACCTGGAACGCGACAATTTACGCCGGTATTACTAGTAAGGTGCTATCTTCATTAATTTGAATCTATTTGATAGATTAATGTTCGAAATGTTCGCATTATTTTTGAATGAGTATGTTCAGCAATGAAAGACCGGATCCGCGTCGGCACAAAGACCGGCTCCGTGTTGGCATCAAAGACCGGTTCGCATCGGTAATTAAAGACCGACTCCGCATCGGCATAAAAGATCGGCTCCGTGTCGGCACTAAAGACTGGCTCCGCATCAGCATCAAAGACCGGTTCTGCACCGGCAATTAAAGACCAGCTCCGCGTCGTAACTAAAGACCGGCTCCGCGTCGGCATCGAAGACCGGTTCCGCACCGGCAATTAAAGATCGGCTTCGCGTCGGCATAAAAGACCAGCTCCGCGTCGACATAAAAGACTGGCCCCGCGTCGGCACTAAAGACCGGCTCCGTGTCGGCATCGAAGACCAGTTCCACATCGGCAATTAAAGACCGGCTCTGCGTCGGCATCAAAGACCGGCCCTGCATTGGCACTAAAGACCGGCTCCGCGTCGGCATCAAAGACCGGCTCTGCGTCGGTACTAAAGACCGGCCCGTGTCGGCACTAAAGATCGGCTCCGTGTCGACATCAAAGATCGGCTCCGCGTCGGCATAAAAGACCAGTTCCGCACCGGCAATTAAAGACCGGCTCCGCGTCGGCACTAAAGATCGGCTCTGCGTCGGCATGAAAGACCGACTCTGCGTCGGAAGACTAAAGACCGGCTCCGCATCAGCACCAAAGACTGGCTCCGCATCGGCACTAAAGACCGGCTCCGCATCGGCACTAAAGACCGGCTCCCCGCGTCGGCACTAAAGACTGGCTTCTTGCATCGGTAATTCGTGACGATCACATTTCGCGCGACCTATCTGATGAGGCATCATTAGTTGGCGATTCACGACAGCTTACACAACTAAAGCTGATTATAACCAAAGGCACGCAATGAGGGTTAAAACATTCATTGATGGCTAAAAGGTTACAAAATTGCCGACCTGAGTTAGGTTTAGAGCAATACAAAAAAAAAATGACTAAGGGTTATTTGGGGCCTGGTCATCGTCTTCAGGGACGTCATCTGGCTTCAGCCCTTCAATATCCTCCAAGTCAGAGTTCTTGGATTTTTCCTTGCAGTCTTGGAAGCCGGCATTATAAGCAAACGCTGCCGACTCGGCTAGCTCCTTATCAAAGGCTTTAGACTTTCTGAAATCCTCTACGCCTCTACAGCTCTTTTCCCCACCTCGAGGGCTCTCTGCTCGGACTCGATGGCCTCCCTCTTGGCCTCAATCACCGCCGCCTCCAAGTCGACAATCTTGGTGTCGGACTGGCGGGCAGCCTCTTTGGCTACGTCTATTTCAATGAAGGAGGAATCCAATCGAGTCTTCAAGATGCACATTTCTGATTCCACCACCTTCAGCCTCTCCTCGGCCATCCTTTGCTTTTCCTCGGCCGCCTAAGCATTATCCAGCTCATTGGCTGCACGACGCTGGGCAACTTCCAGTGCGTACTCGGCCTTCTCGGCTCTCAGCCGGATGGTTTCGACTTCGCCCTTTAGGGTGGCCCAGGTATCCTCCAAAGCCATCTCTGCCTTTTCTGCCCTGGCTTGGAGTGATAACATCTCCTCCCGCGACTGATCGAGGGCAGCATCACTCAGGGTCCAGAGTTCCCTCATGGCGATCAGAGAGTTCAGTGCCTAAAGGGAATGTCAATATTAAAAAGCAAAATAAAACAAATGAAACAAAGAGGAAAAATGATAATGGAGCAAAGGCTCACTCAGAGATGTGCCACAGATGCCTCGCGGAAGAAGGCGGCTCTCCCTTGATGCCGGAGAAACTCTTGCACCTCTACCACAGATGCTTCATCTAAGTCCCGCTCGGCCCAGCGGCTGTGGTTCGCCAATAGTGATTGAAGGAAGGGTCGACGCCCCTCCTTTCCCTGGGCACGGGGTCCGCGGAGGTTGATTCCGCCTCTGACTCTGCTGCCTTCGGCCCCTTGACTGGCGGAGGCGCTTCGGTTTTTGCCCCTGCGGGGGGCAGGATAGTTGCAGGAGTTGGCCCTATTGCTGCAGGGACTTGCTCCGTCTCCACGGCTTCGGGCAGGGGTGACGGCTCTTTTACGACCTGCTCAGGAGAAGGATCGAGCAGGATGACAGGAGGAGCTGGAACTGAAGATTTCCCTTCTACTTGGCTCCGCCCGACTTCCTCGCCGGCCTTGGCCCTTACCGTATCTATCTTGGCGGGCTCGTCGGCTTGGGCTCTGGCCGCCTTGCACACCTGTGGGGATTCTACAATTTGGCCCTTTTAGCATCGGCCTCCCCAGCGTCGACCCTTCTAGGGTCGCCCTTCTTCAAAACCTTAGCGCGCAGGGG
Source organism: Calamus simplicifolius (assembly GCA_900491605.1). Taxonomy (NCBI): domain Eukaryota; kingdom Viridiplantae; phylum Streptophyta; class Magnoliopsida; order Arecales; family Arecaceae; genus Calamus; species Calamus simplicifolius. Next base: position 469,411 of record UESW01004424.1, read on the forward strand.
CTTCACAACTCTAGCCCCTCCAGCGTCGACCCCTCCAGCGTCGGCCCTCCCCGCGTCGGCCCTCCCCACTTCGGTCATCCTTGGGATTTTGACAACGGCCCTTCTCTCGGCAAGAGACTCATCCCCCGTAGCCTTCCTCTTCCTAGTGGCCGCCTGCCTGAGCTCGCAAAGCGATGGCGCCATCCCTATAAAGGCGGAAGATGAATTAAAAAAAAAAAAAGAAAGAAGGGGGAAAAGAAAAAAGAAGGTGAGTAATCAAGTGCTCACCACTCGAAGGAATTAAGCCGGCGAGACGAAGGTTTTCATCGGCTAGAAGCTTATTGCACCGAGGGACATCGGCAGTCAGAAGCTGCCCGAATGCCATCCGATCTCTTGGAAGGATGGAGGAATCCCTATTGGCATCAACGTTGGGTGTCCCCCAGCTTCCGCGCACCCCGTCGATATCAGCAAAAAAGAACTTATCCTTCTACCCTTTGACGGAGGTAGGAAGGTACAACTTAAGGATCCTATTGGACCTAGGGGTAAAGGACCACCAACCTGATTGCTTGTGGAGGGTATAAAAGCTACAGAATAAGGAGATGTTGGCCTCTATGCCTTGCAGGTGACAGAGAACCAGAAAGCCAACGATGGTTCGGATCGAATTAGGCACTAGCTGGGAAGGTGTTAGAGAATATCGGTCCAGAAGATTGAGAATGAAAGGGTATATAGGTAGTCAAAGTCCGGCCTTAAAGAAGGCTTTGTACAAGGCAACTCTTCCGGAACGGGAAGAGGTTACCCTGTCATTAGGAGCAGGGTAGAACAAACGAAGGTCTGACGGAAAGCTATATTTGGCTTTCAGATTTACTATGTCTTGAGCAGACATAGTGGAAGCAGTCCCTTCGGGGGACTCCTTGACGATGCTAGAAGGACCAGCAGCCGTCGGACGGCTCCGGGCGAAAATCCGCGCGCCGGTCAGATGACTCCCGGTTACGCCCCGACTGACCGGCTGCCGTTTTGGCAAGGAGTGATTAGAGGAGGGGGTAAACCACTGGCTTGGTAAGGAAGCGGAAGTTTGAGAAGGGGTGGGGGAACACCCCCAGGAATCAAAATGGAGCAAGAAGGCGAGGAAGCCATGGAGACTAACCTGGAAAACTTGAGCTAAGATCGAAGGAGCACGAGGAGAGAACAAACACGGGAGACGAATGGACGCTTGCGGACTCAAGAGGAAGCAGTAGCGTAAGAGAAGGGAGGATGGGAGGATAAGGACGATTTTTCCTCTTATAACCCCATTTCAAATCACCCCACGATCGTCCGTTCTGGCTACGTGTCCACCTTCAAATGGAAGGCGCTTCGGTAGCCTATCAGCGCGAAAAAACACGAAAAGCTCCACCAATAAAGAGATGATGACGCTCACCTTTTGTGACTCATTGCTCGAGGGAAATCCTCTCCAATCCCAACAGCCCGGACAGGCGAAATGATGGCGCAAAAATTGGCCACCCAGAGGATATTAACACCCCTTTCACGGGGATTGTGCGCTCAACCATCTCAGGGGCGGAGGGGCATCTGATACGGCTGGTCGTTTCCTCTGGGTGGTATTATCTTTTGCATGATTTCCAAAAATAATGATGTGATAGCAAAACCCAGAAATAGAACTCCAGTGCCGGCCTTTAGCTCCGGCCTCCAGCGTCGGCCTCCAGCGCCGGCCTCCAGCGACGGCCTCCAGCGCTGGCCTTTGGCTCTGGCCTCCAGCGCCGGCCTCCAGCGTCGACCTTCAGCAACGGCATCCAGCGCTGACCTTTGGCTTCGACCTCTATCATCGGCCTCCAGCGTCGGCCTCCAGCGCCGGCCTCCAACAACGGCTTCGGTCCTAACTTGACGCCTTTTTCACATGCACAATGACCCGTCCCATGCAATAGATCCCGTGATTCAAGGTATATTGCCGTGTACCTCGCTCACTGAAATCACGGGCAAGTGTTAGCACGTTCAGCAGTTACCGCTACAAGCAGCCCTCATCCAGCAATGGGTTAACCACTTGCCGTTCGGAGAAACTTATCCCAACGAGGAAGATTCGATGGTTCCAACGGAACGAGGTAAATGGACCCCCAGATAGGTATAAGAGGAGGACCCGAGCTCAATGCAAGGGGATCTCTCTCTCTCAAGTTCTACTGATATATAACATTCCTGTTCTACAACCCACTAATTTGGGCGTCGGAGGGTCCCCATCGGAACCACCGGTCTGGGACTTGTTGCAGGCTCTAGAAGGAAGATGGTGACCTCTCTACATTATCGAAGGCCTGCGGAGATCTCAGCTCACCCGACGTTCATCGTAAGTGATTTGACAGCAACACTTGAATACCGAAAAAGGGCCGCAATGAATGCTAATTTGAATTTATAAATATGGCAAAAGACAACTACATGCAGAAACTTTGGCCAAAACGTCAGGCAAGTTCTCGCATACTTTATAAATAGGAAAAGCAAGAGTGCACCAACCAACATATCTCCATAAGAGAGAGTAAGAGTACAATGAAGGCCTCAGTGCTTTGCAATCTCCTGATCCTTTTGCTCTTCCTCCACACCTCCTTTGCCTTGAACATAGTCGAAGAGACCTGTCAAAAATTATATGGCTACGTCGACCCCAACTTTTGTGTCAAGGCCCTTGAGGCCGATCCCAGAAGCGGATCCGCCGACATCGATCCTGGGCCTTGCAAACATTGCTGTGGATTTATCCGTAGCCAATGCCACAGACACCGTGTCCAAAATAACGCTGCTCTTACGGAATGCGTCCGATCCAACCACCAAGAACGGCTTGGAAGCTTGCTTGTATCTTTACACGAACGCCATAAAAGCTCTCAAGTGGTCGGCAGAGTTCATCGCAGCCAAGAACATTAAACAAGCTGAAGCTGAGAATCAAGTCGCTAACTCTTCGGGACCCTACTGCGAAGAATCATTTGACGCATCGCCGCTTACAAATGAGAACGACGTCATCAGAAAACTCACCATGCTGACAACAGGCATCACCGTAAACTTGGAATGATTGGTCTTGATGGTCCACTATTTTTCTGTTTTTTTTTTACGTCTGATCCCTGTTGGAATAAGAGGCTGAATGGTTTAATTTCTGTGCTGAAATGGTTGATAGCTAAGCAGTACCTGTACTGGAATATAAAACAAAGACTAGAGAAGTAACCGAAAACTAATTTCTAATGTTTGAATTCTTAGTTGTCTCATCAAAGATTTTGTTACCCAGGGATCAAAGATATAGAGCAAAGAAGGAAGAAAAAATTAGAAGAAAATAGCACATTAAAACTTTATGTGGTTCAATTTGATTTACTTACATCGACATAAATAAAGAAAAAAATCTACCATGAAGAAGTAAAGATTATAATGAGTCTTTCTCCTGAAATCTTAGGCCCTATTACATCCAACAAAATATCCCTTTTGACTATTTTATGAATTGATGGATTGATGGGATGACCTAAGACTAGGACTACATGTGTTTATACAATATATATATATATAGACTACAATTCATATTTTTCTTGTCTATGAAATATCCATATTGATCATATTGGGCTTATGGACCTCAATTCATCATATATGTTGTTATTTCTTAATGGGTACCAGTCTCTATGGACTCCAATCAAGTCCAAATAATACTATCTTTTGGAATGGGCTTAGTCACCATATTAGTAGAATTTTTAACTATTGCTATCTTCTGAACTCCAATAGCACTTTTATTAATTCTCCCTGAAGAAGTGATATCTAAGATCTATGTGCTTTGTTCTCTCATAATATGTAGGATTTTTATTTAAATGAATGACATTTGGCTATCACAATGCACTACAGTAGACTGCATTGGTAATCTAAGACTATCAATGAGACCACATAGCCATATTACCTCTTTAACTCTTAGTTGCTATCTTATATTCAGCTTCAATTGTAAACAAGGCAACCATGATTGCCAATGTTGCCTTCCAACTAACTGCACACCCAAATATAGTAAAGATATAACTAGCTAGAGGTCGCCTCTTATCTAGATTAACAGCACAATCAGAGTCGACATAGCCAACAACCCTACTGGTAGATCTCTAACACACTAAGCCCACATCTATTGAACCTTTCAAATATTAGAAGATGCATTTTATTGCCTGCTAATATGTCTTTCAAGGATTACTCATATGGTTGCAGACCATAATAATAACATAAGGAACATCTGATTGAGTGCAAATCATTGCATACATTAAACTACTATTTGCCTAGCATAGGGCGCTCATACCATGTGATCTACCTTCTCAATTTTGGTGACAATAAAATACCTTTTCATTATACTTTCTTTAAAACAAATAGACCCTACCTGCTTGCCAATATTTATTAATCTCCATACCCAAAATCTTCTTTGCTAAACCTAGGCCCTTCATTTCAAACTCATGACTTAACTAAGTCTTATTCATTTTAACCTTGCCTCGTGTTACAATCAACAAGTCATCCAAATATAATAATAGATACATGAAAGAGCCATTTTAGAGCTTCTTATAGTAGACAGAACTATCATAGTGATTTTTAGTGGAACCACTATCTACCATAAAAGCATCAAATCTATTGTACCATTACCTAAATGACTTTCAAACCATATAGAGACTTCTTTGGAAAGCAAACATTGTCTTCTTTATCAAGAACATGGCAACCTTATGGCTATGACATGTAAATTTGTTCTTTTAACCCACCATGTAAGAAGGTTGTTTTGATGTTGAGCTATTCAAGCTCCAAGTTCAAACACACACCATGATAAGTAGTAGAACAAATGAATCTATACTTCATAATAGAAAAAAAAAAGTACCTCATGAAACCATACCCTCCTTTTGGGTATAGCCCTTATCACCAATCGTACTTTGAGCCTTGCTACCTCAACCCTAGGTATTCCTTTTTCTTTTCTTATAGACTCATTTATAGCCTACTACCTCTTCCCCTTAGGTAACTTCACATGCTTCTAAGTATGATTATTCTCAAGAGATTCAAGCTCTTCATACATAGCCGCTACCCATTCAATAGACTCCTTACTATTAACTACTTGTTTATAAATGAGATGTTCATTCTCCATACTCTCAGCTACAATAGGAGTGCAGGTGACTATGTTTACATATCATGTAGATGACCTAGTCTACCTCCTTGCATGCCCCATACCATTGCTACATTTTTGTTATTGTTGAGATATTTTCGCATTATGAGTAGTTTCATTCGTTTGCACCTCCACCTCAGGTTGAGCTTGAAAGTCTTGTAACTCTCTTCCTGAAGCTTTTACATTAAGCTACATCTTCTTGCTAATATTGTGATCCTCTACCTAAATTTCAATAGATCCTCCCTACTAGTTTACTTTGGCAAACTCTTCAAAAGTGGCACTCTACTCATCATAAATTTAGGTAATCTAAAAATTGCAATACATCACAATCTATAACCTAAGAATACGCACTTCTTTGTTTTTTGTTTAAGTTTACCATCATTAACATGAACATATGTAGAGTAACTAAATATTCTCAAACCAGAACAGCTAACAAGTTAATCAAACCATGCTTCTTGACGAGTATTCAAGTCAAATGCCAATCAATGGTAATGAATTCATCAAATAATTTGTTGTATTTATTGTTTTAGTCTAGAAAGATTTTTCAAATCAAAAATTAAAGAGCATAAAATGCTTTCTCTCTAAGAGTATTCTATTCATAAGTTTTGCAATTCCATTTTATTGTGGCATCATCCATATAGTGCAGTACTTCACTGTAACTTTATTTTTGTGAAACTCGTAAAATTCTTCTTCACAGAATTTTAAGCCATTGTTCATCCATGGCATCTTAATTTATTGTTCAGACTACTTTTCTATCATAGTTTTCACTAAAATTTGACAAATGCTTCGTCTTTATGTTTTAGAAAATGCATCTACACCTTTCTTGAGTAGTCATCGATGAATGTCAAGAAATAATAATGTTCGTTCAACAATGCATGGGGTTGAATCTCTAGAGGTCTAAATGGATGCAATCTAATAGACCCTTAGAGAAAGAAGTAGTAGTATTAAACTTCATCCTACTCTACTTTCCATCTATATAATGCTCACAAAAGTCTAATTTTTTTGTCTTCACACCATCAAGTAAACATCTCTTGGATAGCTCCAACATTCTCCTTTTACTCATATGCACTAGTCACATATGCCACAATCTAGTGATATTCCAATATGAGTCTCCAAGATGAAGAGATTGCAACAGCATAAGTAACCGTATTTCCATTCATGTAATACAAGGCATTCATTAGCTTCTCTTATACTGCAAGAAATTAACCTTTCAACAAAAAAAAAATCCCTTGATGAAAGTCAAAAATCCCTTGGTGAATAGTTTTATCGAGGGATTTTCAAGAAAAATTTGTTTCTTGGAATATATGATGTTGGTGAAAGTCTCCCTCTGAAATCCCATGGTAATTATTGAGGGATCTAAAACTTTCAAAAAGAAATTTTTCAACCATTTTTTAAGGGATTCACTAACCAAAATGCACTCAAAATTTCCTAAATGATTTGAACCCATGACCAATTGATTACAAAGAATTTCTTCAGAAGATCCCACTATTCAATCACTTAATAAAGGTGTAAAAGTGATGGTTTGAACCTATGAAATATGTTTATTGGTAACAAAGGATGTAAATCCATGGTTTTGATAAGGTTTGAATGAGTTAGAGAGAGAAAGAAATGAAGGATTTTTTTGGGTTTAATTAATAGTATTAAAAATTAGTACATAATATTAATTTTACTTATGACTTTTATTTTTATGCTAGTGAGAAAATATGTAAATAACATATGCTTAGTACAAAATTTTAAAATCACTAAGGAATTTCTAAAAAAATTCTCTCTGACTAAGGAATTTTAAAATCATATTTTTTATTTTTAAAAATATTTTACTAGCTCTAAGGGATTTTATCCTTTAGTAAATCTCTAAGGGATCAAACTTTTCTTACAAATCTCTTGCTAAAAATTATTTAAATAATCACTCACTGATCCCTTGTAGATTACCAAGGGATTTTCAAGGAATTTATCAAGAAAAATATATCCCTAGCAAATCCCTTAAAGATTTCTTACTAAAACTAGATTTTGAATATAATTTAAAATTCTTTAAAATTTATTTCTAATCCCTTGATAATTTTCTGAGGGACATATCCCTTGATGATGTCCCTTGGTAAAAGTCAAAAATCCCTTGATGAAAGTTAAAAATCCCTCGATGAAGAATTTCATTGAGGAGTTTTCAAGAGAAATTTGTCCCTTGGAATATATGATGTTGGTGAAAGTCTTCCTCAAAAATCCCTCGGTAATTACTGAAGGATCTAAAACTTTTAGCAATAAATTTTTTCTTGATGAAATTGTAATCCATTTGCCAAGAACCAATAATTTTCTAAGGGATTCACTAACTAAAATGTACTAAAAAATCCCTTAATAATTATCAAGGGATTCATCAAGAAAAATTTTCTTGCTAAAAAATGGCTAAGTGAATGATTTATAAGGAATTATCCCTCGCAGATCCCTTGGTGGTTGTTTGAAGTTTGTTAAAAAAATTTGGTAATCCCTTGGTAAAATTTTCATCTTACATTCTATTTTGCTTACAAATCATTTGGCAAAGTTTTCACCTAAAAGATAATTTTATAAATATAATAGTAGCTCTATATACATTATAATTCTCAATACATCAACTATAACTCAATTTTATAATACAAAACAACACCATAATATATTTAAGCAAATTTTAACATGTCTATTAAATAAGTTTAACATCCATCAAGGTTATTTCAATCCATAAACAAATAAAATATATCAAAACATAAAACAAAAAAACTCCAATTAGTACCCAACATCAAACATACACATAATAAGTTCATAACAAACATCAATCACATGGAGGACCAGTTAAAGGGTTAGCAGACACAGTTCCTTATTATGGAGGAGGTGAAGACTGCTTAGAGGATGTAAAACCAAGACTAGAAATGAGAGATCGCAACATTTTTCTATGTTGAGGGTTCATCAATAATGCCATAATATGCTCCTGCATATTCTTCATATATAGCTCCTTAGACAATAGAGTTGGTGGTAGGTGTACTTCCCGAAGAACCACCTAGTTGAGAAGTAGAGTATGATGTAGAAGCCCTTGCGAGTACACTAGATGAATATGCATGTGGCCCAAATCTGTAGACCTTGTTTTTAGAAACACCTCATGTGACTTCCACCCATATAGTAGCATCAAATGAAGGTTGTGATTCAATCTCCGAGCTATACTTTTCTGTAAGACCAGTCTTATATGCCTTCTGCAACCATATATCAGAATAAAACAAATATAAGAATTATACATAAGCAAATATATCTATGTCATGGATGATATGAATAAAAAAAACAAACAAAAGAATAATAAATCAATCTATTAATATATATTTACATAAAGTTTATTTAGATATAAAATTAAAAACATACACTAACTTTCTTGGATGTTGCATCCACAAACTCTTCTGTCCCTTTCTTCTTATAGGTGCACTCAAAAAGCGATGTAATAGTAGGTCCTGCACCATTCTCTTGCCTCTACAACAAGTTATTGTATCATAATTATATTATAAATATAAACATTAATAGGAATAAAGAAATGCTAAATAAATTACCATTCTCCTCTTATGCATCACAAAAGAAATGGAACCCCCTGAATGCTTGGTGATTGAGCCTTTCTTTTTCTTCATTCAATTTTTCTAAGCAGCTTTAGACTTCTGCTGCTACTTATCCTTAAGCCAATGCCTCTGACATTACTCATCCCATATTTCTTGTCTCATCCAACTTGGATGAACTTTGCCGATCATGTCTACAAGTGTGGCTAGTGGATTCCTGTCCTTTAACTAATCAACACATTTCTTTCATGCCTCACTCATCATGCTTGTAAGTAGAGATCTATTGGTACTCACCCAATATTTTCTAATATTATAATATCTGCTGGAGACCATCTATGCCTTGTCTGTAAAACATATCAAAGACTTATGCTATGTTATCATAATAACTTCATTATGAACTAAGTAACAATTTAATACATCGCCTCAAATCTGCGTAACAACTTATCTTTGATTGTTCTCTCCATCGAACCCCATAAAGGCCAAGCTTTTTAAAGCATTGTTTCATCCAAACACTCATCTAACGTGATACCTCAAGTTCGATGAATCTATGCATTAAACATCAAGTAAATTAATCATATGAAATAAAAATAAAAATGGATATCAAATAAAAACATATAATTATAAAACTTACTTATTCATTTCTACTGTGATGGAAACTTTATTTATTTCAAATATCGGCTCAGGAGCAGGTTGGTTCAGGCCTTTTGTATGTGTAGAGCCAATGAACCTACACTATCAGGCACATGAGATGAAGGATTGGCAGAGGGCTCCTCTATGGGCACTAATCCATGTTGCTCAATACATATAGGTGTGTTAAATAGCCTATACGGGTAGATCATTGTGGGTATCTTCTAGTATTCCAATCATGTTCATCTTGAAGCTATTGTCAGGATACATCTCTTCCTTACCACCCCTTCCATGAAGTCTAGATGCTCCACCACGTGTCATTATCCCTATTGATATACAAAGGTTAAATGCATATATTAAATATCATGTATTGGCCCAGATGGCAACCCAAGAGGAAGGGGGTGAATTGGGTTCTTTTTAAAAAATTTAGATCTTTAAAACTAAGTGCTCTGATATGAAAGTGCTTAAGTGCAATGTATAGATAAATGCTAATCACAAACAACTGAGATAGAGAGAGACAAAGAGACAAAGCACGGCAAACACAAAGGTTTTATAGTGGTTCGGTGTATCCAACACCTACATCCACTCCCAAGCTTCACTTGGGTCCACACTATAATCCACTTGATTACAGCTGAGTTATTTCCCTGGGATCACAACGAACCCAGCTGGTTTTTCTGGGCTCACCAGCATAAAACCCAACCACAAACTATCCTTAGCTTGTCCCAAGGTATACTACCTCCACTAATTCAATCCCCTAATTGAATTAGCCAAAAACAGTAATGAGAAATAGAGTTTTGAATACAATGCAGCTCCTCAAATGAGCAAATATACGGTAAAATAAGCAAAGGTAAGAAAAGCCTATTTAAAGCGATTTGGAAGTGTGCTTTCTTCTTTTCCTTTTCCTCTTCTCCTTTTAAAGATTGAATCAGGCCTTAGCTCAGATTCTTTACAGAAAATTGCAGTTGAGAAGTAGAGGATTTTGGGGCTTTTGCTTTCTCTCTTCAAATGTTGGAAATCTCTTGGATTTGATCTTAAGAAGCTTTGGATTTCTCTTTGAACTCTCTGGGATTGATGGACTTAAGCTCAGAGTTTTTCCTTTTGATTTCTCTCCTTTTTGCTCTATATTTATATATCTCTCTTTTTTTTTTAACGGACAGATATCCCCTTTTTATGTCTTCAATCTAAGGTTAGGTGAAAATATAGCCGTTATGAGATGCTTGGATATTTCTACACACAAAAAGAAATAGCCGTTAGAAGTTAGGTAGAAAAAATATTACTGTTGGAGCTGATCTGACATTTTAAAAAATCCATTCCTGATAGGTTGGAGTCGGCTCCAACTTTTCAGGTGTCAGCTCCAAGTCGGGGTGTCCAAAAATAGTAACAAAAGTTCATTGAGGAGTCAACTCTGAAAAAATTAAGTGTTGGCTCTGCATTTTTGGGAGTCGGCTTAGCGATTTTGAGGGTGTCGGCTCCAACAATGTCCATAAAAATACGTTCTCTGTATCTCATATTGGAGTCACTCCAGAAACTCAGGTGTCGGCTCCGAAATAGTAGGTGTCAACTCCAAAACTCCAGGTGTTGGCTCCGAAAACTAAAGTAGAAAATTTCTCTGTATCTCAGGTTAGAATCAGCTCGAAACTGTAGGTGTCGACTTCGGACCGTGCCGAAATTTCAGAAAAGTTCTGATACGCCATGGGGTCGGCTCCTGACTGTTTGGGTGTCGACTCTAAGTTCTTAACTTACAAATATTCTTTTTAATTTTGATTCAAAACTTATTTTCCTATACCTTTTGACTGACTAAACATATTTAATGCCTAAAACACTTCGTAAATTTATCAGAAACATAATGAATATACTCATGTCTTTTGTTAATCATCAAAATCAATACTTGGGTCAACAATCTCCCCTTTTTGATGATGACAAAAAATCGAGTATATGCATTACTAATCAATAGGAGTTTCAAATCAAATTTCACAAGTTTTAAGTTCTCATAGTTGAACTCCCCTGGATGAGGTAGCTCCCCCTATGATACTCAATTTAACATCTTCTCTTCCTTTACTATTAAACTCATATGATCATATCAAATTACATTTGATACTGATACCAATTAAACTTATTTCATCAAATTATTTGATACCAATTCCTTAAGCTTGCTTGATACCCATTACTTAAGCTTGCATATACAATCTTCTCTCCCCCTTTTTTGTAATCAAGAAAAAGGTTTTAGAAAAAATTCAAGTTCAAATTAATCTTTCTCAAAGGAACAATCAAATTGCAAGTAATTCATTCACAACATTAGATTTAATAAAAAGTAAATATTACATTTCAAAAAGACTTTCATTATATCCAACTTCATTAAACTTCATTACATCATCAAAATATCAAAACATACTAAATTAAACATCATCTTTAATAACATCAAAAGAACTTCATTACAACATAATCACAAATGAGTTCTAAGAAGTCTTTGCAATTCTTCTATAATTTTTCTATTTCTTCACTTTGAGTTCTAACAAATTCCTTTAGTCTTCTATCAACAAATCCACATACAGTAACAATTTTGTCTTGAAGCTCTGCATTGCATTTGGAATAAGTCTCTGAATCCCCTCCAAACTCTTTAAGTTCCTCAAAAATGTGCATGAGATCAGTCTTCAAAGATTCTGAATAAGAACCAAGAGTGGACTCAATCTTCCTGATTCTATCATCCAAGGAATAGAGAGTCTCTCTCAAGTTCATAAATCTGCTATCTAACTCAGTCTTATCTCTTCCTTTTGAGTACACAATAAACTTTTAAGTTGCTCTAACTGAATATCAGAAAAACCAGCAGAAAGAACAGGCAATGGCACAGGTACAGGAACTGGAGTAGGTGTCGGTGGTGGTGATGATCTGTTAGGCTCTGGTGATGGATGCCTTACTGATGGACCTGCCTCAGATGGTGCAGTGGCCCTAAAGTCAGCTGCTCTCTCATCCAGATGACCTTTTCTTTCTCATCTACCATTCACTTTACAAACCCCATTCTATGCACTGTAGCCAAGCTGTAATAATCAGTGTGCCTTAGGTTTTTCAATGTCTCATTCTCAGAAATAACAACTCCTTGACTTTTGAATGCCATGGTCAGGACCATTCTATAAGGCAAGGTCGATCTCCTCCTGCCCCCGGCCTCAGCCATATACCATATCATCATTCCTGCTAGATTGATTGGCTGACCCATCAAAATATTGTCCATAATCACTATGTCTCGCTCTGAGACATACTCAAACCTATCAGTTTTAGGAAATAGGATCCTACCACATATATTATGTAATTCTAAGCTCAAGGGGCAACTGATTTGCTCTAACTTCCTCAAACTCAGTGAAGTCTCTACCCAACATCCTTGACAATGCTCCTGCTCTATCACAGTGGCTATTTGCAATTAATCCTACAACATGGATTTCCAAAAGATTTCCTAAAATTTTGGATGTGAGATGAATTCTTTTTCCTCTAACCCTACTAACTATTCCTCCATCTCCTCTTGACAAATTGAAGTAAAATTCCTTAACTAGAGACGGATAAGTGGGTACTGTTGGGAATTGTATCCTAAAGCCCATCATTTAATGATTGTGCTGATATAAATTATATATAAATTAATATATTAATAAAAGTTATTTGGCAGTTTATTCATTACCAGAACATCTTCTTAATACTTCTGAAAGTAATGAAGCCCTTAGGATCTTCCTCACGATAAAGGAGGATTTATCTTAGAAGGTCCTTAAAAGAGTTCGCGACCAAATGATATACTATGACAGGGCCATAGTACTATCAATTATAGGACGTTGTATATCATATTTATTGGTTATCCTCTTAACCAAGGAGTGTAGAGACACTGGTATGACATACAGGTGAAAGTGTAGGAGTACATTTCACCGAACGTGACTCATTTCCGGATACTCTGCTGTCAAGAGTTAATCCGAGAAGATATA
>UESW01004424.1:487218-515164 GCA_900491605.1 Calamus simplicifolius
ACATAAATCTTCAGAAGATTGATGGAAAGGAAAACCTAGGTGACCCATTTACTAAAGCACTCAGCATCAAGGAGTTTGACAACTATAAGTTGAAGATGGGTATTAGATACTGTAATGAGTGGCTTTAGGCTAAGTGGGAGTTTGTTGGGAATTGTATCCTAAAGCCAATCATTTGATGATTGTGCTGATGTAAATTGTATATAAATTGATATATTAATAAAAGTTATTTGGCAGTTTATTCATTACAAGAACATCTTCTTAAAACTCCTAATAGTAATGAAGCCCTTAGGATCTTCCTTCACGATAAAGGAGGATTTATCTTTGAAGGTCCTTAAAAGAGTTCGCGACCAAATGATATACTATGACAGGGCCATAGTACTATCAATTATAGGACGTTGTATATCATATTTGTTGGTTGTCCTCTTAACCAAGGAGTGTAGAGACACTGGTATGACATACAGGTGAAAGTGTAGGAGTACATTTCACCGAACGTGACTCATTTTCGATACTCTGCTGTCAAGAGTTAATCCGAGAAGATATAGGTATAAGTATCCTTCAGACCTGAAGATCACAACCAGTGCTTACAAGCAACTCATTGTACTTAGGTGCCGGACCACCTGGATTTCTAATCCAGCTACGAAAGGTTACTGGGTGCAGTCAAGTACTTGTGGTAGTCAGTTGTGGATCAAGATGGAATTTGACCTATCCCATTAAAAGGAGAAATGCTTGTGTTTCAATTTAGCAAGACCTTGGCCAAGGCACTTCATGTGAAAGTCACATGATCACTAAAATTGAAATCACTTTATGGATTTGCTATTTAGAGTTGACAGGCTCTTAAGCCATCCTTAGCATTTGTGGTCAAGAGGATGAATTATACGGTAACTGTTTCTTAGGGTTCTTGGAGTTTGCTCGGCAACTCTTCGACCTATCCGGACGTCGGGTTCCATTGCTAGATGGGCACATCGATTAGTATAGAAAGTTGTTTCTATGCTACCGGCTTAGGTTCGAACCTAGAGAGTCACACGCATAGAAGTTTCCTAGGATGATCTATTTGCTGATCAACGATTGAGAATCGTATATGATTTAATTAATCAATTTGATTGATTGAATTATCTCAATTGGGTTAAGTACAATTGAATAAGATTCAATTTGGTTTAAGTCTATTAGAAGGACAAGTCAATTTCAAATATTGATTTGAAATTAGACTTGATTTGAATTTAAATAGATTCAGGACTAGCCAAATTTGATTTGGGCTTGGACCATGATCTATGTGGGTTAAGTCAAATAAATTCAGATCAGAACCAAACCTCTCGAATATGGATCTCATATGATGAGATGGCTAAAATCTCATCTCATGAGATAGAATTTAATGCATGACATTTATTTACCGAATGTCGGATTTATCCCTCGTCTCTTTGGTTTTCTCAAACGACGAACTAAACCAAACGCCGCGACTCCTTGGTTTTCTCAACATCGGAATTAAACCAAGCCCTTCGGCGTCTCTTCGCTTTTGCCAAACGATGGATTCTTAAATGTCAGAATTAAATGTCAAGGCTAAATGAGACTATAAATAGAGGGCATTCCCTCACCAGAACAGAAAAAAAATAGAACAACAATAGATTTGTCGTGGATTGTAATTCTAAATTGTCGTGGATTGTAATTCTAAAATGTTAGAATAGAAAATCCTGGTGATTCTGGTGTTAGCGGAAGCCTGGTGGATCTTGGAGGAAGATTCAAGTGAGAGGATTCAAGATCAGCAAAACTATTTTTCCACGAGCTAGCACTCCGAAATCTGATCATTCGGGGCTTCGCGTGGACGATACTAGAGGCCGGACGATTGAACGGCTGCAGAGCAATAAGGATTTACCTACTGTTCTTAAGGTAAGTGATTTGATCCCTAGATCTTAAGGCAGGCTTCAAGATAATAGTGTGACTCTCATCTTGAAGATCAAGATATGATCTTGATGTTTTTATATGTATATTTTAGATCAAACGATCCTGAATATATAGGCAAAGATATGATCTTGATGCATATTAGATAGATTAATATGTAATCTTTTAATTTCCGCAATGATAATAGTTATCAATTTTTAAAAATATGCATGCCTCGGAGACTATTTCTCCCTACAGGTACATCTAAGGAACATACCTTATCCCAACCGAGTTCTTTAATTTGTCTTCCAATAGCAAAACCTCTGCTTCAAAAAATTCAAAATCAACCTTTCTTCCCATGGTAATGATTCGGCGGCTAGGGTATCAACTTGTGGTGAGGATGGGCTAGGAATGGCACTGGGAGTGGATGCGGTTGAGCTGAAGGATGATTCCAGAGAGGGTTCATGCATCGGACGCCTTGCCGTATGTTTCCCCGTCGTTACTCTTCCTTCAAACAACGATCCTCTGCGCTTGGGTGCCATTGAGTGCTATGGAGAGGCTAATTTAAGAGATTTGGGGTTTTGGAAAAAGTTTGAGAGAGTTTGGGAAAGTTTGGAGTCGATTGAAATGAAAAAAGGAGTCGGCTCTGCCCTAAATAGATAACTTGGGACCACTTAGAGTCGACTCTTGCAAAGCGAGGTGTTGGCTCCAGGTCGCTAACACAGTCAGCTCGAAGTGAAGTCGACTCGGGAAAAGCATGTGTCGGCTCCAAAGACTCAGACAGAACTGGAGTCGACTCCAATACTAGAGGAGTCGGCTCCGAGACAAATTAAAAAAAAAAAAGAGAGTTTCAAACATCAGAAACTTGTCAAAATAAAATCAATAAATTTTTGATAAAATCTTTGGAATGTAGAGAATCAAATTGTTCAAATGTCTAGATAAATTGTCCTTAAATCATGAGAGAAATTTTAAGAAAATTCATAGAACTCTAGATAATCAATCCTTAGGGGTTTCAAAGTCATTCCAAAGGGTCACAAATCCCTAACTCTCCTCTAAGATAACAAAATCTTTCTTCACTCAAAAGTTTTGTAAATATGTCCGCTAATTATTCTTCAGTACTAACATAATCAAGGCAAATTTCATTGTTAGCTACATGTTCTCTTATAAAGTGATATCTAATTTCAATGTTCTTAGTTCTTGAATGTTGTATAGGATTTTTAGTTAAGTTTATTGCACTTGTGTTATCACATCTAATAGGAGTTTTATCAAGTGTTATGCCATAATCTTCAAGTTGTCGCTTAATCTAAAGATTTGAGCACAGCAACTTCCAACTGCAACATATTCAGCTTCAGCAGTAGATAATGCAACTGAATTTTGCTTTTGCTAAACCAATAGATTAAGTTACTTCCTAAAAATTGACATGCACCACTTGTACTTTTTCTATCTAATTTACATCCAGCACAATCAGAATCAGAATAAGCAATCAAATTTAGTGTTGAGTCTCTAGAATACCATAATCCTATATTTTTAGTTCCACTTAGATATCTTAGTATTCTTTTTACAATTAAATGAGATTCTTTAGGTTCTGATCGAAATCTAGCACATAGACAAACAACAAACATGATATCAGGTCTACTTGCAGTTAAGTAAAGTAGAGATCCGATCATACCTCTATAATGCTTCTGATCAACTTTCTTACTATATTCATCTTTGTCTAATTTGCATGAAGGACTCATAGGTGTTCCAAGGGGTTTAATTGATTCCATTCCAAACTTCTTGAGAATTTCCTTCATGTACTTAGTTTGGTTGATGAAAATCCCCTCTTTATTTTGTTTGATTTGTAGTCCTAGGAAGAAATTGAGTTCTCCCATCATGCTCATTTCGAATTTACCCTGCATTAACTTAGCAAATTCTTGATACAAAAGATTGTTAGTAGCATCGAATACAATATCATCTACATATATTTATACTACTAATAAGTCTTTGTCTTTTCTTTTCAAAAATAATATTTTATCAACATTTCCTCTAGAAAAATTATTTTCAATTAGAAATTTACTTTACCTATCATACCAAGCTCTGGGTGCTTGTTTTAAACCATATAGTGCTTTGTGTAATTTAAAAACATGGTTTGAAAATTTATGATCTTCAAACCAATGGTTGTTCTATATAAACTTCCTCATTTATAAAACCATTTAAAAAAGTATTTTTAACATCCATTTAAAATAAATTGATATTCATATGACATGCAAATGCAAGTAATAGTCTAATTGCTTCTAATCTAGCTACAGGTGCAAAAGTTTCATCAAAATCTATTCCTTCTTCTTAATTATATCCCTTTGCAACTAATCTAGCTTTATTACTGATTACTATGCCATTTTCATCTAATTTATTCCTAAATACCCATTTAGATCTTATAACTGAATGACCTTTAGGTTTATCAACTAAGGACCATACATTATTCCTAGTAAATTGGTTTAATTCTTCTTGCATAGCCAGCATCCAATTACTATCTTTTTCAGCTTCTTCAATAGTTTTAGGTTCAATTTGAGATACAAATGCAAGATGATTATTGATATTTCTCATAAATGATCTAGTTCTTACTCCTTGAGATGGATCACCTATAATCAATTCCTTTGGATGACCATAGGCATATCTTCAATCTCTAGGAAGATCTACCTCATTATGATTAGTATCAATAACATCAACTCTAGGAGAATCATCATCTTTAGCTTCTTGTTCATGATCTGAAGATACATCTATATTCAATTTTTCAATATTCTTTCTAGCAATTGTATCTTCCTCATCATCAATCTTTTCTGAACTTGATGCTAAAGACTCATCAAAAACTATATGAATAGATTTTTCTACAATTAAGGATTTCTTGTTAAATACTCTATAGGCTTTACTAGTTGTTGAATATTCTAAGAATATGCCTTCATCAGATTTTGCATCAAATTTTTCAAGATTATCTTTACCATTATTATGAATGAAACATTTACAACCAAATGCATAAAAATAACTAATATTTGGTTTTCTATTATTCCATAATTCATAAGGGGTTTTCTTAAGGATTGGCCTAATTAGGGCTCTATTAAGGATGTAACATGCTGTGTTTATAGCTTCCGCCCAAAAGCATTTTGATAGGTTGCTTTCACATAGCATGGTATGGGCCATGTCCTCTAAAGTTCTATTCTTTCTTTCTACAACTCCGTTTTGTTGAGGTGTTCTAGGTGCATAAAAATTATGATGAATATCATGTTTAATGCAGAAATTTTAAAATAAATGATTTTTAAATTTAGTGTCATGATCACTTCTAAGAGACACTATGTTGTTTTTCTCATTAGTGACTTTCTTAAAGAATTTCAGAAATATCGAGAAAGTCTCATCCTTGTGAACCAAAAATAATATTCAAGTGAATCTAGAATAATCATCTACTATCACAAGACCATATTTCTTTCCTCCTATACTAGTGTTCTAGTAGGTCCAAAAAGGTCCATGTGAAGTAGCTCTAATGGCCTAGAAGTGGAAACAATATTTTTAGATTTGAAAGAGTTTCTAGTTTTTTTTCAAATTGACATGCATCACAAATTCTGTTATTTTTAAAATCTAACTTTGGAAGTCCTTTAACTAAATCCATTCTAATTAATTTTAAAATAAAGTGTGCTTGCATGACCTAATCTACGATGCTATAGCCATCCAATCTCATTAATATTAGCATTATCAGCAACTAAGCAATGATTACTAGTAGACAAATTGTCTAAATTAATTAAGTATACATTGTCATTTCTATTTCCAGTAAATATAATTCTATTGTTAATGGGATTAGAAACAGATAAAAGCTTCAAATGAAACTTTGAAACCTTTATCACACAATTGGCTAATGCTAATCAAATTATGTTTTAAACTATCTACATATAAAATATTTTCTATAAAAGTGAAGGGAGTTATTTGAATTTTACCAAATTCCATAATTTGGCCTTTGCCATTGTCTCTAAATGTAACAACTCCTCCTCTCTTATCTTCAAGGTGATAAATTGATCCTTGTCACCCGTCATGTGCCTTGAGCAGCCGCTATCAAGATACCACTTGCATTTTGATTTTTGGCCACAAGACACTCCTGCAAGATGATCAAATCTTATGTTTAGGTACCCAAGCTTTCTTGGGTCCTTCATGGTTAGTAGTGATAAAAATTATTCCTTTCGGAATCCATATTTTCTTTCCTTTTATATTTAAATTCTTATTAATTTTCTAAAATTGCATTCATAAGCTTTATGTCCTTTCTTGTTACAGCGATAACATGAAACATCATTTTTATCTTGTTTCTTATAAAGAAATTCTTAACAAACTTTTATTTCTTGTTAGGCCTATAACCTAATCCAGCTTTATCAAATACAGCTCTTTGATTACTCAATATCAAGTTAAGTTTTCAGAGCTATATGTAAATTTATCAACTATATTTTTA
This sequence comes from Calamus simplicifolius, assembly GCA_900491605.1. NCBI lineage: Eukaryota > Viridiplantae > Streptophyta > Magnoliopsida > Arecales > Arecaceae > Calamus > Calamus simplicifolius. The sequence goes on from UESW01004424.1 coordinate 493,553, forward strand.
TATTTATCAACTTCTTTCTTTAAACTAATATTTTCATTAGAAATTAATTCTTTTTCTTTTAACAAATTTTTATTTTTAGATTTCAGTTCTTCAACTTTATGAGTTAGTTTATCCTTTTCTTTGTCAAGATTTAAATTATTATTTTTCAAAGATTTGCTTTTCTTTTTCAAAACCTTAAAATCACTTACTAATTCATTAAATGCATCAAACAATTCATCAAAGGTAAAATCATGAATTTCGGTACTTACCTTATCGTCATTTTCCATAAAGTAAATGTTTGCAACTTCTTTTCGTTCCTCCTCAGAAGATGATTCTTCGCTGTCGCTCCATGTTGCAATATAAGCCTTCTTCTTCCTTTTGTAGGCTTTCTTTAATTGAGGACAGTCATATCTAAAGTGCTCCAATTTCTTACATTCATAACATATGAGGGGGTCTTTCTTTTGTTCTTGTCCTTCTCTTTTTCTTTTTCACCTTCCATTTTTATTCCATACTTTTTCTTGTAGAAGGGTCTCCTTCTTTGCATAAATTTTCTGAACTTCTTTGCAAGAAGGGGTGTCTCATCATCTTCCTCACTACTGCTTGTTTCCCTTTCTGTAGCTTTAAGGGCAATCATTTTCTTCTTTTTGACTTCTTCCTCTTGATGTTGCTTCATGGTCAGTTCATGGGTCATCAATGATCCAAGTAGCTCTTCCAAATGTAATATATTTAAATCTTTAGCTTCTTGGATGGCAGTTACTTTCGCTTCCCATGATCTTGGAAGAGACCTAAGAATTTTACGCACCAAATCAGAATTAGTATAAGTCTTACCAAGACTTTTTAGACCATTTACAATATCAATGAATCTAATGTACATACATGTGATAGTTTCAGTTTATTCCATGCTAAATAATTCATATTTGTGCACTAAGATATTAATTTTAGACTCTTTAACTTGATTAGTACCCTCATGGGTAACTTCTAGTCTATCCCAAATTTCTTTTGCAGAAATATATGTAGAAATTCTATTAAATTCATTAGCATCTAAAGAACAATATAAAACATTCATGGCTTTTGCATTAAGCTGAGCCATTTTTCTATCATTCTCATTCCAATCCCTTTCGGGTTTAGGAACTATTGAACCATCTACTAAGTGTGTGGGTGTGCTAGGTCCATTAGTGATTACACTCCATAGTTCATAATCTAAAGCTTGAATAAAAATTCTCATTCTAGCTTTCCAATAAGAATAATTTGAACCATTAAATAAAGGAGGTCTATTTGTGGATTGACCTTTAGCAAATGAAGATCCAGCTTGAGCTGCCATTTGGATCTTTAACTCTTGATCGTTGTATCAAATAAAAAATGAGTACTTGCTCTGATATCAATTGTTTGCCCAGATGGCAACCCAAGAGGGGGGTGAATTGGGTTCTATTTAAAAAATTTAGCTCTTTAAAACTAAGTGCTCTGATATGAAAGTGCTTAAGTGCAATGTATAGATAAATGCTAAGCATAAGCAACTGAGATAGAGAGAGACAAAGAGACAAAGCACGGCAAACACAAAGGTTTTATAGTAGTTTGGTGTATCCAACACCTACATCCACTCCCAAGCTTCACTTGGGTCCACACTATAATCCACTTAATTACAGCTGAGTTGTTTTACAAGCTCACAACTCAAAACTTATTGTTTCCCTCGGGATCACAACGAACCCAGCTGGTTTTTCCGAGCTCACTAGCACAAAACACAACCACAAGATATCCTTAGCTTGTCCCGAGGTATACTACCTCCACTAATTCAATCCCCTGATTGAATTAGCCAAAAACAGTAATGAGAAGTAGAGTTTTGAATACAAAGCAGCTCCTCAAATGAGCAAATATACAATAAAATAAGCAAAGGTAAGAAAAGCATGTTTGGAGCGATTTGGAAGTGTGCTTTTCTTCTTTTCCTCTTCTCCTTTGAAAGATTGAATCAGGCCTCAGCTCAGATTCTTTACAGAAAATCGCAGTTAAGAAGTAGAGGATTTTGGGGCTTTTGCTTTCTCTCTTCAAATGTTGAAAATCTCTTGGATTTGATCTTAAGAAGCTTTTGAATTTCTCTTTGAACCCTCTGGGATTGATGGACTTAAGCTCAGAGTTTTTGCTTTTTGATTTCTCTCCTTTTTGCTCTATATTTCTGTATATCTCTCTCTCTTTTTTTTTTAAACGGACAATATCCCCTTTTTATAGTCTTCAATCCAAGGTTAGGTGAAAATATAGCCGTTATGAGATGCTTGGATATTTCTACACACAAAAAAAAATAGCTGTTAGAAGTTAGGTAGAAAAAATATTACCGTTGGAGCTGATCTGACATTTTAAATAATCCGTTCCTGACAGGTTGGAGTCGGCTTCAACTTTTCAGGTGTCGGCTCCAAGTCGGGATGTCCAAAAATAGTAACAAAAGTTCGTTGAGGAGTCGGCTCTGAAAAAGTTAAGTGTCGGCTATGTGCTTTCGGGAGTCGGCTCGGCGATTTCGAGGGTGTCGGCTCCAACAATGTCCACAAAAACACGTTCTCTGTATCTCAGATTGGAGTCGACTCCAGAAACTCAGGTGTTGGCTCCAAAATAGTAGGTGTCAACTTCAAAACTCTAGGTGTCGGCTCCGAAAACTGAAGCAGAAAATACTTCTCTATATCTCAGGTTGGAGTCAGCTCTGAAACTGTAGGTGTCGACTCCGGACCATGCCAAAATTCCAGAAAAGTTCTGATACGCCCTGGGGTCGGCTCCTGACTATTTGGGTGTCGACTCGAAGTTCTGAACTTACAAATATTCTTTTCAATTTTGATTCAAAACTTATTTCCTATACCTTTTGACTGACTAAACATTTTTAATGCCGGAAACACTTCGTAAATTTATCAGAAACATAATGAATATACTTATGTCTTTTATTAATCATCAAAATCAATACTTGGGTCAACATCATGGATGCAATTTAAGATCATATATTATTTACAATAATATAATACAAACACACAATGTAAACATAGCACAAATAATCAAGACAATATTTGATAAATTATGATCAAAATTATCCAAAATATATAAATTGTAGATAATCCACATTACATGGCAACTAAAATTAAATGTGAACAGCAACATTATTCATATCAATCATTATCACCATTAGACAATTCAAACTCATTTTCTTCCTCACTAGACTCATCATTGTATTCAAATTCATCTTCTTCCTCATCTTCTGCATCCTCTCCATCCTCTTCTTCTTCCTCTTCATCTTCTACCACTGCTTCTTCTCATCTTTGTTGAAACTTAGGTATCTCATCATCATTAAGCATTTCATACTAAGAGAAATCAATTAAGAAATTGGGTATGTCAAGATCCTTATCAGCTTGAACTATAGATAGGTCTATGATCTCATCCTCTTGATAAATATCAATATCCGAAGATACATTGATATTACTTGTATCCGTGGAAGGGATATTAAAGGAATTCCTAGCTTTAGCTTTACACATAGCCCACCAACTATCTGTCTCCCTACTCTTGCATGGATAAATGGTGTAATATACTTGTTGTGCTTATTGTGCCAATATAAAAGGCTCATTGGTATTCAATCATAATTTGTAGTGCACTTCCATGACACCATTATCATGATGCACTTTAATGCCTCTCTTAATATCATACCAATTGCATTTAAATAATACAACCTTATTTGTAGTACCATAATAAGTTAACTCCAAAATCTTAATTGATATGCCATAATAATCACGTTCAAAATCATTGTAACAACTTCCTTTTACACACACACCACTATTCATTGTTTGTTTATTGATGCCATATTTAAGTGTGTGAAATTTGAAACCATTAACAAAATATCTTGAAAGTTGTAACTCCTGCATTTGGGCCTTGTGCTATATCCACGATACGCGAATCAATTCCATGCCTCTCACTCTTCACCTATTTTCAAGAAAAAATTATCACAATCATCTAACGTAATGATCAATAATAAAGAAAATATATTATATAAAGTACATTGTTAACTAACCAAATTTTTTATCCATCTTGCAAACTCTCGCTCATGCGGTCTCTCAACTTATGCATCAATTATTTGAGATGAACATGCTCTGACATGCAACTCATATCGACTATATTTATGTTAGTTGCACATAGTTAGCCAAATAATTTAATACATTATATATATTATAAATTAAAAATAGAACACTTACTCTATAAATAGTCCAAGCTCTTCATAATTAAGTAATACATAAATATGTGCAACATCATACTCCTCATCAATCATTAACCTATAAGTTCCAGTTGTTTCCATCGGTCATCCAGGATGTGAAAATATAGAAAGACATGCTAAAGGCCTCACATCTCCTCTATATTTCACTCACATCCTCACCTTTGGATGCCTCCACCACAATCTCACCAGAACAAGCCTAAAGCCTCTCGTCATTCGGATGGATCTTCATCTCAACCCTCTGTTATTTCCTCTGATGATGATAAGTAAATCTTATATGTTTGTCTTGTATCTTGAAACATATCCTACTGATGTTTGTTTGCTATATGATGTATGGTTGCTAAAACTTGATGTTTTCTAGTAAGCCACTGGCTTACTGTTTTGTATCAGTATTTAATTATGCACTCATGCTATCTTAAATGCATTATGTTTATGCTCATGTTATGAATGTCTATGATATGAATGTTATGATGAATGATTGAATTTGTACATTCTTCAACTACCTCTTTAATTGATGACAAAAAGGAGAAGAAAATAATGCATACATTGAGAAAATGGAGAAGATAAATACTCCATACATTCAAATAGACAGGGGGAGAAAATATTTAACTATACTTTTCTTCAAAGATTAATTGGAATGTATTAGGGGGAAAGGAATTTCTAATACATTCATCTTCTTTCCTATATTTTTTATATATACTTAAGGATTTTGTCATCAATAAAAAGGAGGAGATTGTTGGCCCTAAATTGATTTTGATGATTACAAAATAATTAAGTAAGAACTAATATGTTTATTATAGAGACAATGATCAATGCATGAAAATACAATATAACAAGAGAATGCTTTCAGATAAATTACAATGAGCCTCATATCCCTTGTTGAGTTAAAATTGCCTGACGCTTCTCCTAGCTGTGCGGTTCTTCAAATCAATTAACTGGGCATTTCACCCAACTAACTAGGATGGCATGCAAACTCTCTTGGTCGAACACTTGATGGAAATGGCTAACTGGACTCTTAGTCCAGCTAGCTAATGGATGCTGACTTTTATCCCTTGACGTGGTATTTGTTTCTCTAGCTAACTAAGGTTCTTCCTCAGTTAACTATCTTTACATAAACACTTCTTCTTGCCATGGGTTTCTTGAGCTTAGTTAACTGGAGTTAAACTCCAGCTAACTATCTTTGGCATTCACCTCTCTTCAATCCGTGTGATGTTTGAATATAGCTAACTGGACCTTTAGTCCAACTAACTATATTGCCATGCACCTCTCTCCTGGCTGTGTGATGTTTGACTATAGCTAACTGGACCTTTAGTCCAACTAACTATATTGGCATGAATCTCTCTCTCTGGCCATGCTATTCTTGAATATAGCTAATTGAACCTTTAGTCCAGCTAACTATATTGCCCTGCATCTCTCTCCTGACCGTATGAATATTGAATTAGCTAACTGGACCTTTGGTCCAGCTAACTAATGGTTTGCTACTCTCCTTCCTAGCCGAGTGGATTCAAGGATTAGCTAACTAGACCTTGTATCTAGCTAGCTAACAGAAGTTGTTTCTTAGTTCTGGCCATGTGATGTTTGAATATAGCTAACAGAAGCTCTTCTCCAGCTAACTAGATTCAAACTGAAATACATTGTGGCCATGCTCTTGCTTGATCTAGTTAACTGGACTTTCAGTCCAGCTAACTATTGGAACTCAGATACTTCCCTTGGCCGAATTTCTTGCTGAAATAGCTAACTGGATCTTAGTCCAGCCAGCTAATGGAAGGGAGAAATCTATTCTAGCCATGCACACTTTGAAGTTAGTTAACTAAACTCTTGGTTCAGCTAACTAATGGAAGCTGATCTCTCCACCTGGACATGCTCTTTCTTCTTCTAGCTAACTGGCCTCTAGTTCTTTGAAGAAATGACAGATCTCCTTCTCCTTCAAATGGATGCCAGTACATTCAATGCTCAAGGAAAATATTTACAACGGTTATCTTCTTTTTCCGTTTTACTTTCCATTAATTCGATTAAGTCTAACGGATATTTTTGCAAATCAAATGCTTTAAATAGCTGAGTAAGAAGGATAATAGACAAAGAATATAGAGAATAGCAGAACAAGAAAGCCATTATTGCATACTCATGATTGTTGAAAGGAAGCTCTGTGTTGAAATCAAAAAAGCTTGAAGATCATTTACTGCTCATCCCTGTGAATCATTAAAGCTTCCACAAGCATTCAAAGCTTCAGCTACTTCAAAAAGTTTCATTTATTGCTGAGGATTGTCTACAAAATTATAACGTATTTATCTCTGAATATTTGCTCATTCTAGGAGCACTCTATTCTTAATCTTTTTTGAACATATTCTATATCTTGTAAAAGGATTAGGTTTAACCATTGGTCGTTTGGCTTTCTTGTGTCGTGAAACAAGCGGACTAGCCTGGTAAGGCTAGGGGTTTGGCTGCCTTGTGCCATGTAACAAGAGGACTAGCCTGGTAAGGCTAGGAGTTGTAATCATTGGTAATACGATTGGAGTAAAATTCTCAAAGGGTTTTTAGGGAGTGAACGTAGGTGCTGGGTTGGCACTGAACCACTATAAAAATTTCTATATTTATTGCCTGCATTATTTCTATGATATTGTTGTGTTCACATCACTAGACTGCTGCCAATTAAAATTTGATAAGCACATATCTGCGCAATTAATTTTTAAATACCCAATTCACCTCCCTCTTGGGTTGTTATATTTGGGCAATAAGAATAAAGGGTTATCAGGTATAAGACAGGACTAGTGGCCAAAGGATACTCTCAGAAGGAATGCATTGACTACAGAGAGCTGGTGGGAGAAGGTAGAGTAGAGCTGATGAAGGTACACACTTAGGAGAATCCAGCAGATGCACTGACTAAGGTTCTTCTATGGATAGCTTTCATAGGTATTGCAGCTAATGGACAAGACAGACGTGCTGAGTCCTTAAAGCACTAAGGTGGAGTTTGTTGGGCCTAGTGTGGTGCTATAAAGGCCCAAGGGGGCTAACTTGTATTGGGCTGGGTGTGGGTCCAAGAGTTGAGATTAAATAAAGTCACGGGTGTACACGGGCTTAGGGATTAGTTTAATCTGTAGTATCCCGTTGGTGGATGGTCCTATTTTATTTGGTAACCACTTGCGATATATCTCAATCTTTTGAAGATAATTCTCAACGATATCTATCCACTAATTAATTAAGTGATAACCATATCTCTTTTGAAATTTAAATGCCTACTTTGATGGGAGTAGGCAATGGAAGGGAGTTAAGAAAATCTCTATAAATAGAGGGCCCTCCTAAGGTTTTTGATATGACAACACATCATACGAGAGAAATCATAAATCAAGAGCAAATCCTGATGGCATACACCATCGTTGTTGTGTGATTGCTCGTTAATTGGAAGCACTCAACTCAATCAAGATCCTGATTCAGATCCTCGAGAGGTGGATCATAAATAATGGCTAGAGCTAATCAATTGATCATGTCTATTATTTCTATATAATTTTTGTAGATCATTAATAGATTTCTAACAGTTGGTACCAGAGCCTCAATACCTCTGCCTTGTTTTGTTGCAAGTGTTTCCATTAATCTTCATTATTTTGGGGCATTAGATTGGGTGAGATCTATGTTATGAAGCATGCATCTGCTATCTCTCCCTCTTGGATATGGTTTAAATAAAATAAAATTATAAGGGATGGTGTGGTGGTTAGTCTTCACGTAATCTTTTCGTGAACCTTTTTCCCTTACGAAAAAGGATGCGCGTACTCATCTCCTTTCCTGGAGCACCTCCATGGTCGTTTTTCTTTTCTCCCATTTTCCCTTCCGACAGTGTTAAAGGAGATTTAAAAAAAAAACGTGAGTTAAAGCTCAGGCTTTTGAACTAGAGGTCTTCAAACCTCTCGTTTCACCCGCATGCTTTATTTTTTCGTTACCGGTTTTCCTTTACGTAATGGAGTGTAAAAAATCACAATGCAAATCCTTTTAAGGTTTGATTGGTCAATTGGTGTCTAGAAAAGTGAAGAGATCGTGGTTACTTAATTGGTTCCATTGACTGACCTAAGCAAAGCAATAGGGGACCCCCACCTCTCGCCTGGCCAATTTGACTGACCTAGTCCGGCCAGCCGCATGCATACCCACTATTGGCTAAGACGCCTCGACAATCGCCCGATGTGTGGAACGCGATATTTGCAGTCAATCACGGGACATCGATAACGTTAGCACAATGATGGCGATAATGGTGGTTGCCTTTCCGTGGGTTCCGAAATGACTTCCCCGTTTCGAGAAGGATCCTTCAGATCTGACGGTGAGGGTTGAAAGGAGGTATGGCATTATGACGCCCCATACCACCAGCATTGAAGAGTCTCTGCCCCTGAGGACATGTGCCTCTCCACGATTGGCAGCGAATCGGGATCAGCCACCTGGTAGTTTTATGCCCCTTTCATTGGACGGAACGGACCCGCACCATCTCAGGAGCGAGGAGGCATCTGATGTGACTAATCAAGCCACATTAGGGCTAACGGATAGGGCGATTAACGAAACCTCGGCCTCATACTCTAAGGTTCCCCTCGGCCTCGGACTTCCAGGTCTCCCTCGGCCTCGGACTCCAAGGTCCCCCTCGGCCTCGGACTCCAAGGTCCCCCTCGGCCTCGGACTCTAAGGTCCACCTCGGCCTCGGACTACCTGCAACCGCCATGTGGCCCACCAACCATCTGCAACAACGACGTGATCCACAAACTGCTTGCGACTGCGCATGGCTACTACCAGTTACGGCGCACGCCTGACGTGACCTAGCCCACCTATCACCTGTGATGCCGCGCTTGGCAGGAAGCTGACAGGCTGGGCTATCCCTGATAAACTCAGGGATGGTTGCAGCCTATCCCTGTCAACCTTGCCGCTGTTCGCTATCAGACAATAACGTCTCGAAATCAACAACCTTCCAAAAGGGATAAAATGAACTTCCAAACATGTATAAGAACCTTTGCTCATAACGAGAGAAGGGATCTGAACTTCAAGTTTTTCAGGCTAAAATTTTTAATCCATTGTTCATCACTATTTTTCAAGTTGCTCACTTGAGCATCGAAGGGTTTCCATCGGTGCAACTGGTCCTAGGGACTTTTTTGCATAAATGCCATCGAGGAAGAGGTATTAGAAGATTTTCAAACTGTTCTCACCGTTCTTCAAATTCACTTAGTTATTTGAGGAACATGATTTAACGAAAACAAATTTATAAAATTACTCTTTATATACTTTATACCCCTCGGCTAGTAACGGTAAAACCAACAGAAAATTTGCACTGATAGAAGCACATTCGTCTGCTGACGAAAACGCATGAGATTACCGAAAAAAGGGTTGAAATTGCATATGCCTGCCACGTCAAACTTTCAAGGCGTACCAAACACCGATGTCTGAGATTTCCGCACCACATTGTTGAGCATCTGAAAAAATTTCTGCCACGTACTCATCAAGCCGCCTAATTTCTTGGCAAGAAGTTCATAGTCCTCTTTATCTTCGATTTTAAAAAAAAAAGAAAAAGAAAATTGCCAACTCATATGAGATGTACGTAGTGGACTATAGAAGAGTAGATGTTTCTTCATCTTCCAATAAGAAAGCATCTGGCATTCTGTTTGCTTGAACATGACCTGCCATACTTGTGTTTTTATGCATTTTATTGATAATGTATTTGATTTATAACCTTTAAAGGGAAGAAAAGGTATAACATGACTTTTTTTTCCTTTTTATTTAAAAAAAATCAACATTATTTTATTTATTTAAAGGTCGCAGAGAAGGGATCCATTAGTGTTGTCCGTTTATCAAGACAACTAACAACCAGTTGCTTGTTCAAATATGATATCCTATTTAATTCTTATAAAATACAAAAAAAAAATATTGATAAAATTACTTTATCTGCAATTGGTTGAGTGTTATTGGCATTTTCATTTTTAAAATAAAAAAAATATTATTATCAATGTTATATTCATCATAGTAAAAGTTAATATCATTGCACAATGAAACTATTATGATCCATTTCTAGTATAATGAGATCACAAGGATCATGAGCTAACAAATTTCACGGCCTCAAAAGCCATAAATTATCTATTATTAGTGGATGATTTACGTAACCTAATTCCTTAGAGATTTTATAATTTTACAAAATTATAAACACACGTATATGCATGGTGCTGACCTCCTCGTTTCGGCCACATAAGGAATAATAGGTATATACAACTGTAACTTTAAAATTATGCTTAATAATTTTAACATTTAAATTTGAAAAATATAAAATTATAATAAGAAGTTTATGTTTTTTTATTTAACTTATCTACTATGCAAAGGCAGGCGTATATTAATACAATGCACGTTAATTTAATTAATGCTGTTCACAAATATGACGCCATATAATTTAAATTCTTTTTAATCTAATACCTGTATTATAATTATCTTATGCTTCTTTGAATTTCTAATAATTTTTGGACACCGTTGAAGTGTAAAAAAGAATCCCAATATATTCATATTTTTTATCTTTTTTAGTTAGAAATTTAAATTACAGCCATAAAGAATCCCAATATATTCATATTTTTTATCCTTTTATTTAGAAATTTAAATTGCAGCCATAGCCCTGCTTATACATTATATGGGCATGTACCTAGTGATAGAATAATTTTTGGCTAGAGAACGGGATCATTAAACTTTAGGGTTGTTTGAAATTACATAAATTTCAGATTTCATATTTTACATTTTTTTCAAAAAAAACTAAAATCTCATTGAATGAAGAACAAGGCTTCAAATGAGGTGTTATGCATGCTATCATAAGAGATCCCCATCTAGGGCTGTTCATCGGCATTATAATCTCACAAAAAAAAAAAAAAACAGAATTTAAAATTTTAAAATTAAAATATTAATTGTTGAGATGACTAATATATTAATATTATACTTAGGAATAAGTGGCAATAATCAGAAAAGAACATCATTATCTTCCCATTCATTTTTTCAATGAATAAAAATATTATTTCTGAGACATATATAATTGCTTTTGAAAAGAAATTCAATGCTAAATGTTAGAATTTTTTTAAAAAAATTGTATTTTATTTAGAAAAGTACAAGTAAAAATAAAGACCAGTATTCACGTTATAATAAACTATTATAACGTGCATAACACATTATAACAATCATTATCTATTATTTGTTATTTTATATATAATGTAACAGAGGTTGGCTGGAATTGCTAATAATAACTATATTACCATCATTTTTTTTAAATAAAACTTTTTTGTGAGTAACAACGATGCCTTTTTTTCTTTTCTTTTTTTTTTTATTACCCTCTAGAAAGAACAACATAGGAAAATGGTAACATTTTTTGTGGACAAAAATGGTCAGGCCAATTTCGTTGCCTGCATCCAGGTACGTTACAATTCTGATTCAGAGTATGACTAAAATACAATAGACAATGGCTAAAATACAATACGACATTTAAAGCACATTATGCCAAGACGTAAGACGAGGTGAAAGCGAAAGCATGGCATTCCACAAAGGAATTAATATAGCATTCACATTTTTGGTGAAGATATCAACATCTTTTAAGGAAAAAGACTTGTACTTTCTGTTTACAATTAGCATCACACCGTAGATTGCGATTACAAAAGATATGTTATCTCATGCAACCATTACATCCAACAACATACACCAATAATATGCACTGAGTGTGACTATATTCATGGTCCACAATATGACGTCCAGAAATCCAGACCTGATAATTGTTATGAAAAACACAAAATTTAGAACCTAAACATAACAGAAACAGTGGTTTTATGGGGAAAAAAATCTATATTATAAAATACTAATCATTAAGCATGGAGCAAGCAAAAAAGAAGGATTAATATAGCATGACTTAAACCTTTATAGATGTCCTCATGCTAGAATACTTTTGCGCCTTCCTCAACAGAACTTGCACCTATGGGGCAAAATCTTTTAAAGAGGTGCGGAGAGAAAAACTAAGAAAAAAAATGTACCCTAAAATTGAAGTGCATTTTTTCCAACTGAGAGAATGGCAGTAAATAATGCTTAGACATCCTAACAGACAGAATAAATACTTTACCACCAAATTTTACTAAAACTTTGACTCCAAACAAGAACTGAATTCATATCCTCATTAAAAGCATGAGAACCTTCCATAATGAACCAAGCTAAATGTATTAATATTACAAAAGAATGCAATCAAGAATGCTTGGGCATCACCAGGCATGGTCCTTGAAGACCTAAGCAACAAAATAGTTTTTGGCTACCATCAAAAGCACAACTAACTTGCACTTATTGATGCATCTGCCTGTTTGCTTATAGCTAGAATCACTTCCTATAAGAACCTTACCTGTTTGAATATGCTCGCTCCTACCACCTCATACCACTGAGCCCTACACACCACATCCCATTTTACAAGATAAATTCTTTTATTGTGCCGATAGCCTCCAGAACTCTTTTTTAAAAGTCATTTGAATCCCTGAAAATCTTTTGCACCTTTTTTATTTTCAAAAAATCATCACCATGAAATGAGGACTTAATATAATACATAGAAAATGGACAAAGGTTAATAATGGGATTGTTCTACCAAATGGTAACACTTTGATGTGGTAGATAGCTGCTCGATCCTTGTTATGCACTTTTGGCTTTCACAAGTTGAAAGGTTGCTCAAACAAATTAAAGTACCAAGCACCAGCATGCATTATATATCAGCATTCAATAATAGTCAGACCGGCTCATGCAAAGCCTTATGTATGCCATAATTCTTACAAGCAATCAACTGGTCACTTAGCAATAAACATAGCCCAGGACAGAGCCATGAGACTCAGGACAAATTTCCTTTTGAACATGAGAACAAATTTTGTTAGAAAACTGGGCCCTCCTAACCACTCTCATCTTTATCACATAATTTCTTTAACTAAAAGTTCAAGCACCAGCCATTAACTCTATCTAGTTGTCCTAGAATCCCTCTTCAAGTCTCTAATATCTCAGTTCATATACCTAAACCGTTTCTCTTCCAGTCTCTCCTTCTCTAACTAACAAGGAAAAGAAACAAACTAGTGCAATACCCACTTTCTCCATAACTCCACCCGAACTGTCACCATTTTCAATCTCTCTCTCTCTCTCTCTCTCTCTCTCTCTCTCTCTCTCTGTGAGAGAGAGAGAGAGAGAGATAGAGAGAGGTCCTCTTCTCTAGATCTTTCCAATTTTTAGTGCTATTTGGTTAACAAGATGATCCCCTAGAATGTTTTCTTTTCTTTTACAAACTTAAGTAGCTATCATCAATATTTATTTCGTTAGCTGTCTGTTTCAATTGAAATGTGCTGCTACGCTGTGGAGCTTTTTCTCTTATTCCTTTGTATATTGTCCAAGAACATCCATTTGAATTGTGAAGAATGTATGCTTCAACTATGATCACAATATTAGAAATAGTGCTCTGAATATAATTTTCTTGTTTTTAATTAATGATTTAATATGCTGGTAATTAGACAAAAAAATTGTACTTTTTTGGATTTTTATAAAAAGAAGTATGATTACTAAAATTTATGAGAATATATAATTTGTAGATTTGGTGAAACTTTACTTAAAAAATCATCATACTTTAAATCTTTATCATATAGCATTGACACTCAACTCAACTCAACTCATCTAAGCCTTCTCCCAACTACATGGGCTTAGCTACATGAATCTGCTTCCTCCACTATACTCTATTGAGGACCAAGTCGGCATTCAAATTATAATTAGTTATATCTTTTTTAATTATTTTTGTCCATATTAGTTTAAGTTTACCTCTACCTCTATCCTTACCATGGATTGTTAAAATATCATTCTTTCTAACTGGATAATCTAAAGGTCTACGTTGTATATGTCCAAACCACCGCAATCAATTTTATCTCATTTTATCTTCAATTGAAGCTACTTTTATCATTTCTTTTATATATTTATTTTTAATTCTATCTTTTAAAGTTTTACCACATATCCATCTTAACATACGCATTTCTATTATACTTAATTTATTCACATGTTGTTTCAATATTGCCCAACACTCTGTTCTATATAGCATAGCATTGACACTCTTTAAAAAAATTTCATCAAACACATGATTTAAACATGGTATTATAGAATTTGGCTTACATCATAATGTAGTGAATATTGCAAGAATAGTGAAATAAAGGTATCAAAATCATTTGAATAAATAGGTATATCAAGTTTTGAAAATGGAATCTTGGCCCTTCCATTGATAAAATCTTAGCTCCATCATTGTCAAGATGCCTTGTGGAAATGCAAAAGTGAGTTTGCATGCAAGTGTATAATCTATTCTACAATTAAAGGAAAACTCCATAGTGGTGTAAGCACCACTCAGAGAGTCATGCGCCTTCACACACATGCATTGCACATATTTAAGCAACACTAAACCCAAATTCTAGAGTGTCATTCTTCAGGCTACAAGTTGTGCAGTCATCCCTCTCCATGCTGTGAAAACCACTCACATCTTTAACTATTATACTCAAGTTTTTTTACTTTTGATGGAATGGTAGGAGAGAACTGCACCTTTCAAAATTTGGTGTGCATTTATCACATCACATAAAAAATAAACTCAGATTTAAGAATTGCATATGTCCATAATATCTCATGTGCAACACAGGTGCCAAACTCTAGTATTGCTGCTTACAGGGAGTAAGATAACTCAGATTGGACCCCAAGTAAAGATAAGGTTGAACGGAAAAGGCAAACATAATTTGCATGTTAAAAAGTTACTGCAAAAGATATCCCATTCAAAATCTCAACCCAAGTTGTAGCCTTTACCACGATAAACAACTAATAGAGCTTGACTATCTCTATATCTCTATACCATTGTAAACAACTAATAGAGATTGACTATCTCTATATCTTGAGGATCAATAAACTCCTCCATAGCCCAAATAAGACCAATAAATGTCCTTCGCACAACATAGAGACTAAATCAGTGAGTCTAGACTTATATGTGCACTTTAAGGTCCCACCTAAGTGGATGCACAAAATTTCAAATAAGCTGAATTCACATGTAGAACATGTGGGGCTGCATCATTAGACCAGATTTAGGATTCCAATCAAAACTCAGAAATGTATGACTCATCTCATGTAACTTGGATTACCTAGGTTCCACGCAACCTCAAAATTTGTGTTATGACAAACTTCTAAGATCAGAACATCATGAGGTGCAATATCTCTACGTGATAGTTCAACCATTTACAATTGTGTCCCTTCATTATAACTGATAGCGAATGATGTCAATCCTCAGGAAAAATAATATAACACCATCAAACTTATAAGTTATAATTTGATAAGCATTCATTTGGTCCAAAAGATTAGCCAGACACTTAGCCAGACACTAGATTAATTATTTTCTGCAAAATACATTTGCAAAACAATATACACTTTATATTTATTTAATATGCAAATATAAGCTAATCAAAATAATTTTGACAATTCATGCTGGATTTATTTTGTCTAATTAATCTTCTCTGGTTGAACTAATTATTCTCCTATTTCAGGTAGAATATTCCTTGTTAAATATCTAACCGATCTTCCATGTAGTCCCAAGTACCTAGTAAGCCCACATGTAACACCTATCTTGGTCTGCACCACCTGAATACATCCAAGCTAGGTTATATGAATTGGTTAGGTCAAGCAAAATGCAAGAAATATCACACAATTAGAACTACATCAGCTTGTCAAGGTGACATGACACACCCAAGTGATGATAAGGTCATCATCCCCAAGCAGTAGCCATATGAAGGGAGTCTTCAACCTTATCCCTACCTATGACATAAATAAGAAATCAGAAACCAGTCTCAGTTCTCTCTCAATTGTCGTAATCAATTAACTTAGTCTAATATCATTTACACATCTTATGCCAACATAAGCAAGGGTGGAGCCGTATACATTTGAGGTGGGCAGTTGCCTCCCCTCAAGTTTTGAAACTCTCTTTAGATTAATTTTTAATGTCTTACGGAAATTCTGGCTCCGCCACTAAACATAAGCATGCCCAAATATGCATGGATAGAATAAAGGCAATTACTTTACTGTCTAAAATAACGTATCTCATGCAAAATTCATAGCTTTGTTAGCAGGCCAACACCAAAAGTTTCCAACTAACCATCGAGAAGGCACATTGAAGAAAGATAAGGTCGGTGATTTAAATACGACTATGAACCACTTTGAACTATTAGATAAGTTTATTGTTTTTCCCCTTTCTTTTCTTCAAGAAATCTTAGTTTCTCTTCTAGTCAAAGTTATAAATAATAATTGGCTAAGGTAATAATTTAATGAGGAAACACATTTAGTCATATTCCAATTCTGTTGGATAGAAAGGGATTGCCGAAACCATGAATCATTCAACATTTAGAACATGTGATTAGAATGCTCAGATTCAGAAAGGTGTATCATTAAGCAGTCAAAGGATAGATCATAAGAGTGTGTGGTAAGTTTGTGGAATGAAGTAGCTAAAATCATAAAGTTTTCACAAATGATGTAATTAGCATTACGGATATTTTGCTTGCTAGAAAATGACCTTACCAAACAGTTACAAGTAACCTCACCTAAACTGCAAATACTCGTAATGTAATAGGTTTTGGCACATGCTAAACATAAATAGTATATTTTCATCAATATTTTAAGTAACATAAAATTATGTAGAAGAAGAAAAAGAAGGGGAAAAAAGAAATTAGTTGCTTAACCGATCTAACACTGGATCAGCGATGATTCAAGAAAAAGATCCCAAATTTCGAACCATCTTTGAAATCCAACTATATATATATATATATACACACACACACATATGAGAAAAACAAGAACCAAAAACTAAAAATCTGGCACATTGGCACTACCAATAAAACCCACTCTATTACTCTCCAGTAGGCATTGGATTTTATGTCCTGCAAGCACCCATTGAAACTCGAATTGTACCCCCTGATACGGCTGGCGGTTTCCCCGAGGTAGTAATATCTTCCGCACGACTTTCGAAGGCAATGATGTGACAACGAAACCCAAGGCCACCAGCGTCGGCCCCTAGCACCGGCCCCAGCGTCGGCCCCCAGCGTCGGCCCTAGCGCCGGCCTCAGCGTCGGCCCCCAGCGTCGGCCCCTAGCGCCGGCCCCAGCGTCGGTCCTCAGCGTCGATCTTCATAAGCCCCAATACTGAGGCTTTGGTTCCGGCATCTAGCACTGCCACCCGACCTCGGCCCCCAGTGTCGGCCGTCATACAAGGATGTTTTAGGCAATGGGCCCCGCGATTTAAGGTCTACTGCCGAATAGCCTGTTTACCCAAATCACGGGCAGGTCTCAGCCTGATCAGCAGTTACCGCTATAAGCGGCCCCTATCCCGCAACAGTCCAACAACTTACCGTTCATGAAGCAGATTCGACGGTTCCAACAGGCCAAGATATACGGGATTCCCAACAGGTATAAGGGGAGGACCCGAGCTCCATGCGAGGGGGACTCTCTTTCAGAAAAACTTCCACTAGAATAATTGAACAAAATTCATATCCCTGTTCGACGACTCACTAACTTGGGCGTCGGAGGGTCCCCGCCGGAACTACCGGTCCGGGACTTTTTGCAGGCTCCAGGAGGAAGACGGTGATCTCTCTGCACCCACGGTGATCCTAGTCTGCCCGACGTTCATCATACGTGATTCGGCCGCAACAGATTGGCGCGCCAGGTAGGGGGGGCAGAAGGCAGACCAAGTCGAGAATCCCCCCTGGAATCTCTCCAATTTTGCAAAGGAAGCGATGGTGACCACGCGAGCACAAGAGGCTTCCTCTAGCCAGGCAGCCGGGCACATCCCGCGAGTGGAGCATTCGGAGGCCAACCCTCATGCTCCACCCCTTGCACCGACGAGCCAACCTGACCGGCTTGATGATCTAGCCCATCAGGTCCAGGATCTGACGACGATGGTCCGAGGGCTGCAAGAGCGCTATGTGGCTGCTGTAACTCAACCCCCTGTAACGGGCGAAGGGGTGCGAGGAACAGTACAGTCTCACCAAGGAGGGACCCCGCCTGAGGTCTCTCACCGCTCACCCCCCGAACCTCATCGTCAAGGGACCTCGAAGCGACGACGGTCTCCTTTCCGTCGCTCCAGTCGTCCCCACCACCGACCGGAAGAAAAGGAGTCCAAGCGGGCGCCTTCTTGCGCCGTCGATCTTCTTCTTCCGACTCATCCCAAGGGACTCAAGCGACGACGGTCTCCTTCCCGTCGCTCCAGTCGCCCCCACCACCGACCGGAAGAAAAAGAGTCCAAGCGGGCACATTCTTTGCGCCGGCGATCTTCTTCTTCCGACTCATCTCGAGGTAACACTCCCCGGAAAACCACTCGGCGGGCCGAGCAAAGGCTTGACGAGTACCATCGGCGGTTGGACGAACTCAGCCGTCAGATCGCCGATCCCTATGCAGCGGAGTATGAACGTCGCCCTCCGCTTTCTCGCCATATCATGAAGGAACCGGTCCCCCCCGGTTTCGTCTCCCTCAATTGGATCCATATGATGGAACGACGGACCCCCTGGACCATCTGGAAAGCTACAAAGTCCTCATGCAGGTCCAGGGAGCGACGGATTCCTTATTATGCGTCGCCTTCCCGGCTACGCTCCGTAAGGCGGCACGCGCGTGGTACTCCCGTCTACTTCCACGCAGCATCAACTCCTTTCGGCAACTTGAGCGGTCCTTCCTGGCTCATTTTGATGCCTGTCGAAAGATCCCACGAGTTGCCGATAGCCTCTTTGCTGTCCAGCAGAAAAGTGGCGAGACCTTAAAGGATTTCGTCGCTCGATTTAAGGAGGCAGCGCTGGAGGTGTACAACCTGGAAGACTCTGTCGCCACCTTGGCCCTGAAGAGAGGACTTCGCCCGTCCAGATTCGCTTACTCTCTGGATAAGAAGCCTCCGCGTTCCTACGCCGAGCTTCTGAGCCGGGCACAGAAATACATCCGCGCTGACGAGGCAGATTCTTCCCGGAGAGACATTGACAAGAACCCCGGTAACAAACCGCCGCCTTCTGACCGCGCTGGTGCGCAACCTAGGAAGCCCGAGCCTCCACGACGCTCGGATCGCCGGCCACAAGCGCTGGTTCCTAAAGAGCAGTTCACTCCCCTCATGGCCCCCATCTCCCACATCCTACTGGAGATCGAGGAGGAACCATATTTCAAGCGACCGGCTCCCTTGAAGTCCGGAGCCCCCCGCAACAAGGAGTTTTACTGCCGGTACCATCGGGACTACGGCCACGACACCGAAGACTGCCGCAATTTAAAAAGGCCATCGAGGAGCTGGTTCAGCAGGGCCACCTGGGCAAGTTTGTTCGAAGGGGGAATCTCCCCGCGGTGGGCCCCATGGCGCCCCCAAGTCATCCGGCTGGCGTGGATAATGCCCCGACTGAAAAAACCATAGCTATGATCTCTTGGGGAGCGGATGGTGGTTCGAAAAGGCCGCGCGAGGGAATAGACTCTGTAATACCTTTTTTCGGAAAGGATCTAGACGGGGTAGTTAATAAACACGACGAGCGTCGTAGTTTCTATGACTATAGCTAAACACCCTGTAAAAAGAATTTTAATTGATAGTGGGAGCTCTGTGGATGTCTTGAGTTACGAGGCTTTTGTTCGGATGAACTTATCAAGGTCCTTGCTTCGACCCGTTGCCACACCACTAATGGGCTTCACGGGAGACTCAGTGAACGTCGAAGGCGAAATTGCTCTCCCGGTCACGGCTGGAACTCCTCCATGTCAGAGTACAGTGGTTGTAAACTTCCTGGTGGTCCGGGTCCCGCTGGCTTATAACGCCATCTTGGGAAGACCGGGGCTGAACCTGCTGGATGCCGTGATCTCCACCAAGAGACTGTTAGTAAGGTTCCCTACCAATGAAGGGATCGGAGAAATGAAGGGGGAGCAAAGCCCACTTCCGCCCTGTTATCATCTGTCGCCCAGCCCGCTGAGCGCAGAGTCAGCGACAGCCTCTGAGTCGCTCGATCCTAGGGAGTTGGGAAGAAGGGGAGAGCCGGCAGAGCACCTTCTAACCCTCCCCTTGGACGATAACCCGGCAAGGACTGTTCAGCTGGGGGCATCACTCCCGGAAGAGGCACGTCGTCAACTCCTCGCATTCCTGCGGGCCAACACTGACGTCTTCGCATGGTCTTCCTCCGACATGCCAGGCGTCCCTGAAGAAGTAATTACCCATCGGCTTAACCTCAAGCCAGAGTGTCGGCCAGTCCGACAGAAGAAGAGAAACTTCGCTCCAGACAGACAGAAAGCTATCGACGAGGAGATCCGCAAGCTTATGGCTGCGGGCCACATTCGGGAAGTCCACTACCCTGAATGGCTAGCTAATGTGGTGTTAGTCCGCAAGGCCAACGGGAGCTGGAGAATGTGTGTAGATTTCACCGACCTCAACAAGGCATGCCCCAAAGATAGCTTTCCACTACCTCGAATCGATCAATTGGTGGATGCTACATCCGGCCATGAGGTCCTCAGCTTCATGGATGCTTTCTCCGGATACAACCAGATCCGGATGAACCGGAGGATGAAGAAGCTACTTCCTTCATAACCGAAAAGGGTCTATATTGCTACAAGGTGATGCCTTTCGGGTTAAAGAATGCGGGGGCTACTTACCAGAGGCTGATGAACAAAGTCTTTGAAGGACAGATAGGGCGTAATATGGAAGTGTATGTGGATGACATGCTGACAAAAAGCGTTCGTGCCCTTGACCACATCACGGATCTGGCAGAAACTTTTGACAACCTTCGTCGATATCAGATGAAGCTGAACCCTCGCAAGTGTGCATTCGGAGTAACAGCTGGGAAGTTCTTGGGTTTCATGGTGACCCGGAGAGGAATTGAAGCAACCCGGACAAAGTCCAAGCCATCTTGGACATGAGGCCTCCCGCCAACAAGAAGGAAGTACAACGCCTGACAGGAAGAATAGCCGCCCTAAGCCGCTTCCTATCCAAGTCCGCGGAAAGGTGTTTGCCTTTCTTCAAGGCGCTTCGCAGAATCAATAAGTTCGAGTGGACCAAAGAATGCCAGGAGGCGTTCGAAGGGTTAAAGACGTTCCTATCCACCCCGCCACTGCTAGCCAAGCCGACGGGCGGAGAGGAGCTCCTTCTATACCTTGCGGCCTCTCCTGAGGCTGTTAGCTCCGTGCTAGCCCGTGTGGACACTGATGGCACACAAAGGCCAGTATACTATACAAGTAAGGTGCTTCATGATGCTGAGACCGATACTCAAACATGGAAAAGATCATCTTTGCGTTAATCGTGTCTGCCCAGCGTCTGCGGCCATACTTCCAAGCCCACCCGATCGCAGTGATCACTGACCAGCCTCTAAAGACAATTCTAGCTCGCCCGGATACTTCTGGCCGGCTGGCCAGGTGGGCCCT
>UESW01004424.1:519632-587732 GCA_900491605.1 Calamus simplicifolius
AAAAAAAAAATTTATTTTAAAAAAATATTAAATAAAAATAATTTAGTAAATTTAAGAGTAGAAGAATGTGATAATTTAGGCGTAACAAATGAAAATAATTTTTTTCATTGTTTGAGGTTAAAAATGTTTTGAGTAAAATGAAAAATATAAAGGCATTAGGATCAAATGCGATTCCTATTGAGATTTGAAAATGTTTAAAAGAAATTTAAGTCATACAATTAATTAATTTATTTAATAGGATTGTTATAATTAAAAGAATATCAGATAATTGAAGGAACGCGTATTAATATTCATATAAAAAAAATAAAGGAGAAACTTGGTCTTCATCACCATTGATGAATGCTCCCACGAGGCCGAAAGTGAGAAGCTTGGTGGTCTCATCTTCAATGAGCGTTAGCGCGAGATTGATGAGGAGAAGGTCCGTTAGAAGTCCAGCGACGCTACTCTAACAAGAGCCTATCATCTAGGGGACCTAGGGTTGATCAAAGTTACCATCGCTCAGAATGCAATGTTCCCAGCATTCCACGCATCATTCCTCCAACTCATCGTTACATCCCATATTGGTCGAACCATCCTTGTGGGAATGGTCGGGACATAACCAAAACTTGGCATTAACGTCATCCTCTCATGTGCGGCACAAATGCTTCAAGCAAGCATTTCAATTTAGGAAAAGAAATGTTCTGCAGGCGAAGTGTTCGTTCAAGTGACAAAGAGAAACAGAATGCCGACAACTTGAAACAAATCAAGCAAAGAGTAAGTATTACAACCGGGTTTTCTTAAAGTCATGTTTGAATATAGAACCAAGTAAGAGGAATCATAAAAGGGTAGCAATTTGATCCGCAGATCGATGGAGTGCAGGGAAGTGTGTGGGGGGGAGACTCGATGAGTTGGGGTGGAAGTGGCTGGAAATGGCGAGACTCGATGAACTGGTAGATAGGGGTGGAAGTAGCACTCGAGATGAGCTTCAGAATCTTCTCCGGTCGGGGCTGATGCTCCACATAAGGAATCCATGACATCCATCTTGCCTCTCCCCTCGTATCGCCATGTTCAGCCGCCAAGCAAATTATGGAGCAAGCTTACTGTGGAGGATGGACGCCACCAGCTTGCCAAAGAGTACAGCTAGATGTTCGTGGGAAGCATTAGGTGAGGCAGGTGGTGGTGACGACACTGCTCACAAGAAGGAGGCCAGTGAGACTCTCTTTGCTTTTGAAGAACATACGGTCGTGACATATCACGTACACATGCCATATATGCAGTAAAGAACGGCGTTAGAATTTTTTTAACAGCAGGGACTGAAACAAAAAGTAAAATTCTAAAATTTAAGAACAACGTAAAGCCTTTTTTTTTTTTTTTGGGAGTAGAAAGGCGAGAGTGAAATATTTTAAAGTTTAAAAGTTAAATGCGTACTTTACGGGTTTTTTTTTTTAAATAAAAGGATGAGTTTTGTGTCCAGAAATGGTTTTTCCGAGAAGGAAGGAAACATCGATAGCCTAGCCTGGCTATTTAGATGGTTTTGATTAAAGGAAATCTGAAGGAAGGCCTTGTCAGGTTTGGTTTAGCGGCCGAGATCCTATCCTCCACACCACAGTGATCATATCCCTTCCCTTATCCGGAAACTTTCCTTTTTTTTTTTTTTTTTTTTTTATTTTTATTCACATATATTGCTAAGTTTGCAACCTCGAGCCAAAACCCCCTCCAAGGCCTCCAGCCGTTGAATTCCCCTTCCAGTTCCTTCTTCTCTTTGTCTGGACTCCTTTCCTTTGCAAGCATATTGATGCCTAGCGAACGGTGAGAACAAAAAAAAGTTTGTTCTGCAATCAAAATGACTATCTCCCTGTCTGAATCCTTCCCTCAGTGCTTCTTCTTCCCTCATACTCCCGGCCACAACAAGAAGCTCCTCACCACATCCAGATGCTGCTGGAGCCCCAACAACCAGAAAAGGCAAGTACACCAGCACAAGGTGAGAGCCGCTACTGCTTCTGCGTCCAAGACCAAGAAGGCAGGCCAGCCCCAAAATCTGGACTTCAAGGAAAGCCACTTCATGAAACTCCTGAGCAGGTCCTGCAAAGCTGGCAAGTACAGCGAGTCCCTCTACTTCCTTGAGTACATGGTGAGCAAAGGCTACAGGCCCGATGTCATCCTCTGCACCAAACTAATCAAAGGCCTCTTCAACTTGAGGAACGCCGCCAAGGCGGTCCGCGTCATGGAAATCCTGGAGGCCCACGGTGAGCCCGACGTCTTCGCCTACAACGCTCTCATCAGCGGCTTCTGCAGCTCAATCGCATCGACTCGGCCGTCGAGGCCTTGGGCCGGATGAGAACTCGACGCTGCCCCCCTGACGTCGTCACATACAACATCCTCATAGGAAGTCTCTGCAGCAGGGGGAAGCTGGCTTTGGCTTTGGAGGCTTTGGACCGCCTCTTGGCCGACGACTGCCAGCCCACGGTGGTCACTTACACCATCCTGATAGAGGCCACGATGCTGCAAGGAGGAGGGATAAGCGAGGGATGAAGCTTTTGGATGAGATGGAAGTGAAAGGGCTCCGTCCCGACAACTACACCTACAATGCCATCATACGAGGCATGTGCAAGGAAGGGATGATTGATGGAGCTTATGACTTCTTGAGCAGCCTTCCTTCCAGAGGTTGCCAGCCTGATGTGATCTCATATAATGTCTTGCTTCGGGGGTTCTTGAGTCGCAAGAGATGGGAGGATGGGGAGAAATTGATCGCTGAGATGATGTCGGAAGGCCACCAACCAAACAATGTCACTTACAGTATTTTGATTGGTTCGTTGTGCAGTGAAGGGATGGTCGACAGAGCGAGAGAACTGCTCAAGGATATGACGACGAGAAGGGGAATAAAACCTGATAGTTATAGCTATGACCCATTGATCTCAGCTTACTGCAAGGATGGTAGATTGGATTTGGCGATAGACTTCTTGGAATTTATGATATCCAATGGGTGCCTTCCGGACATCGTCAACTATAACACAATCCTAGCAGCCCTTTGTAAGAGTGGAAATGCCTATCATGCCTTGGAGGTCTTAGACAAGCTCGGAGAGACAGGCTTGTCTCCGAATGCGAGCTCATATAATGCAGTGATAGGTGGGTTGTGGAACAGTGGGAACCGATCGAGAGCACTTGGGATGGTATCAGAGATGATGCAAAGGGGAATTGACCCTGATGAGGTCACTTACAATGTTCTGACATCGTGTCTGTGTCGGGATGGGATGGTAGATGAGGCAATCGGTTTGATGAGGGATATGCCGGAAAATAGTGGATTCCAGCCGACGATCATCACTTATAATACCATTATCCTTGGATTGTGCAAGGCTCATAGGATCAATATGGCAATCAACGTACTTGTAGAGATGGTGGAGAAAGGATGCCAGCCCAACGAAACAACTTACATCCTTCTGATTGAAGGCATCAGTTATGATGGACATAGAGCTGAGGCTATGGAATTGGCTAGAGCGATCGCTGCCAAGAATGTTTTCTCCAAGGATTCTCTCAAGCGCTTGAACCGAACTCTCCCCATGCTCAATCTGTACAAAGAGATCCCTCGGTCAGATGGGGGATGATGAATTCCCCTGCTCCTGCTAATTCCTTGCTTCCGGGTCTTTGCTTTGGATTTTCATCCGTTAATGCATGCATAAGAGAAATTTCTCTTGTCTTCTTCACATAAAGTCCCTCTAATTAAGACCTCTGCAGACACTCTTTAATGGGAGAAGAGCAACAGCTGCTTAATGCTTTTGGAGATCCTCAAACTGTAGCTCTGCTATTTGGAACATTAGTATCTGCTTGAAAGGGATCTCTAATCTCAATCAAAGGATTAGTGAAGCAGCATCTGCTATGGTATGTTTGTCAAGTATTGCTTCTTGACTCTGAGCCTTATCCTGTCATTCTTCTTCTCATAATGGTTGATTAGGGGACCCACTATTTATCTGAAATAGATTAGCCTGCAACAAGAGTTATTTCAATTTTGAAGCAATCATTCATTGTTGATAGTGTCTGATCTTTCACTTCTTTGGGAAAAAAGAACTATATTAGCGTTGGAAAGTTTCCCCCCTCATGTATTTGATGTCTTCAGCAGAATTCTTTATATATTTTTGGACTATGAAATTATTTATTCAGTGTCTATATGCTGATTTTTCTTCGAGCAAAATATTTTGATAATATTTACAAGAGATATTGTTATGCTTGATGGGTCTTTTCTCCTCATCTGACCAAGTAGCCACAAAGAGTACAACTTTGAAATCACACATGGCACCTCTGAATTCTAAAGGATGTTCTCATTCTATGTCTATTTATATATGAAGAAGGTGCATCTAGAACCATTTTCCTCGAGCAACCCAAGAAGTTATTCAATCCTGGATATTAATTTCAGCTCCAGGAGGATATCCCTTATAAAGTTTAATCTGATAAGCGATAAGGTTGAGTGTGTGAAGCCAATTGTCTAATGTTTTGAATACATAAATTTTCCTTTCATACTCGAGATGTTAATCAGCTAGTTGTGTTACCGTTGTTGATAATACCAATTTTTCTAACTATGTCTGTCAAGTCAAGGAAGTCTCACTGCATAGATTTGTCCATGTCAAGTCAAGGAAGTCTCATTGCATAGATTTGTCCATGTGGCAGACGTCATTAGTGTTTCTTGAGAAATGCATTGGGGGATGCCACCACCGGTTCAAACTCTATGCCTCTCCCAAGTGAAGAGGAATGCCAGTGATGACGTCAAGTCACCTTTAAGTGTCAGGGAAGACGGACGTCCTTTTCTTCGGACCCCTGCAAGAAAAGTTCTCGAAGACCGAATATTCCGATGGGGACCCTTCGACGCTCAAATTAGTTACTTGGGATCAGAAAAGAATTACTCAGCAGAAGGGAGCTGAGACAGTTTGGGTTTTGCTAGTGGGAAGAAAGCTAGAAAATCAGAGTTCGAATCCCTACTTACAGCGCGGGCGCATTTTTTATACCTGTCCGAATGTCCGAATGTCCCATCTTTCTTTTCCAGAAGATTGCTATCGTACCATCACTGTGCGCGCGAGATTACTTGGGATCAGAAAAGAACTGCTCAGCAGAAGGGAGCTGAGACAGTTTGGGTTTTGCTAGTGGGAAGAAAGCTAGAAAACCAGAGTTCGAATCCCTACTTACAGTGCGGGCACATGTTTTTATACCTGTCCGAATGTCCCATCTTTCTTTTCCAGAAGGTTGCTATCGTACCATCACTGTACACGCCGGAGGTGTCCCGCGCTACCTGTCGATATGGCTTTACAGGTGTCTGGCAGCCGTGGTTGCATTTGGTGCGCGCCGTTGCTTGACAAGACTACGCACAGTTGCAAGTGGTAGTGAATCGTACTCCGTAACGGGGCACAGTCATGCATAAGGACACATGCAATGCATTATACGCCGTTATGAGGCATGGCCGCAACCCGCCACGAACGCACGGCGAGCCACGTGGGTGCGCCAGGTGGCCCAGAGTTATCGTTTGATTCGAAGGCTGGTTCACGTGCTGGACGTTGGTGATGCCTGCGCACCCCGAGACCGAAGGGGGTCTCGAGGTGGAGATATAGTGACCTCACCTCGAGACCGGAGGAGGTCTCGGGAGTGAGATGGTGCTGGTGCACCCCAAGACCGGAGGGGGGTCTCGGGGTCGAGATATGGCGACCTCACCCCGAGACCGGAGGAGGTCTCGAGGGTGAGATGGTGCTGGTGTACCCGAGACCGGAGGGGGTCTCGGGGTGGAGATATGGCGACCTCGCCCGAGACCGGAGGAGGTCTAGAGGGTGAGATGGTGCTGGTGCACCCCGAGACCGGAGGGGGGTCTCGGGGTCGAGATATGGTGACCTCACCCCGACACCGAAGGAGGTCTCAGGGGTGAGATGGTGCTAGTGCACCCCGAGACCGAAGGGGGTCTCGGGGTTGAGATGCTGTGACCTCACCCCGAGACCGAAGGGGGTCTCGGGGGTGAGATGGTGCTGGTGCACCCCGAGACCGGAGGGGGGGTCTCGGGGTCGAGATATGGTGACCTCACCCCGACACCGAAGGAGGTCTCGGGGGTGAGATGGTGCTGGTGCACCCCGAGACCGGAGGGGGTCTCGGGGTTGAAATGCTGTGACCTCACCCCAAGACCGGAGGGGGTCTTGGGGGTGAGATGGTGCTGGTGCACCCCGAGACCGAAGGGAGGTCTCGGGGTCGAGATATGGTGACCTCACCCCGACACCGGAGGAGGTCTCGGGTGTGAGATGGTGCTGGTGCACCTCGAGACCGGAGGGGGTCTCGGGGTTGGGATGCGGTGACCTCACCCCGAGACCGGAGGGGGTCTTGGGGGTGAGATGGTGCTGGTGCACCCAGAGACCGGAGGGGGGTCTCGTGGTCGAGATATGGTGATCTCACCCTGAGACCGGAGGGGGTCTCGGGGGTGAGATGATGCTGGTGCACCCAGAGATCAGAGGGGGGTCTCAGGGTCGAGATATGGTGATCTCATCCCGAGACCGGAGGGGGTCTTGGGGTGAGATGATGCTTGTGCACCCCGAGACCGGAGGGGGGTCTCGGGGTTGAGATGCGTTGACCTCCGTTAGCTGCTGTTACCTTTTATTCTAACAGCGCTGGATCAGCCACATCAACCGGTAACAGATTTAAGGGTGGGTTGGCATAGCGCCACTGCTACTTCCAATGTCTTTCAGAAATTTTCTTGTATAATGATACTTAAATTTTTCTACGAGATCTTATCGCCATGTGATTCTTATAATATTGGCCCTTCGATAAGGATGTGAAGCCTTTTCTTGAAAGCCTGGAACAATACTCAAGTTTTTCTTGAGGTTAGCTTTTTATGTAGTTATTTGTTAAAATTTCACCTTTCGCTCCATATTATTTTTAAGTCTTTCAAGGCTGTTTGTTTACCTTAGGTCTTGTGATATCTGATAATGGTAAGAATCTGATTTCAGATATCATGAGGGAAGAGAGTGTTGGGATTTCAGGGTAAAAAACATTGATCAAATTCAAGTTTCATGCAGCGAAATTAATGATTTTGTATACAAGATGCAATCCTGAAGACCCCTGAGGGCCAGGATCTTTGAAGGACAAAAAAGATAATCAAATTGACATCAAATAAATATGAAACTCACATGTACTGATGAAGCCGAAATCCTCGATACCACTAGTTGCCCAAGTGTTCGGCCTCCAACGGTGA
The DNA here is from genome assembly GCA_900491605.1 of Calamus simplicifolius. Taxonomy (NCBI): domain Eukaryota; kingdom Viridiplantae; phylum Streptophyta; class Magnoliopsida; order Arecales; family Arecaceae; genus Calamus; species Calamus simplicifolius. Next base: position 526,822 of record UESW01004424.1, read on the forward strand.
TCCACATGGAGTCCTTGGATGAATCCTTCTAGGATTGGTTGGCAACCTTTTTGGCAGAGAGGTGCTAGCATCTCTTTCTTGCCTTCTTGCTTTCCTAAGAAAAAAATAGAACAAGAGCTCAAGATCAGATCAAGAACTCTTAGGAAGGAAGAATATGAGTTCTTGGGCGTAGAAGAAAGATGAGGAGACTTATGGGACTTCTTGGCATGAGACTGAATTTATCTTAGGCGGTGTTTGTTGAATGGCCAAATTTTAAGGAATCTTTTTATTCAAATTTGGCAATCTGATATCGTATGAGGCTTTAACAAGCCAAATTCAACCAGCCAAATATCAATAAAATTAGTTTCTCAAAATCAAACTTAGTTGCAATTGGGAGGTTAAATTTCAGCCAATCAAAATTCAGCGTATGATAGTTTCTAGAAACTATGCAACTAAATTAGTTTTTGATAAAACCAATCGGATCTTTATGTTTTTGAATTCAAATTTAATCCAATTTGAATTCCATACATCATAATTAAAATTCAGATCAAATCTGAATTCAAATTTGTTCATATAACAAAGTTCGTTAGGATATTATTATATATTGTCTTAATTGGATAAGCCAACCAAATCCTAACCATATGATCTCATATCCACATAATATCACGTAACTCTTGGGCATATCCTCCTCCACCACGTGGTTATCGATCATGCCCATCAGATGGGCATGAATCCATGTGCCACGTGGCTTAATCCAGGCCACTAATTTGGGTGTATATGGTTTCAGCATTAGGTGCATCATATGGACCCAATTTAATCATAATTTTCTAATTGGATCACCCAAATTAATTTGAGCCATCCATCACATGTACCATGTCCAATTGGGTGTCCAATCACCGCCATCCATCATGCATTTCAGATGTGCATCATATGCAAAGTGAAAAGTCCTTTCTTTATGATGAATTTTTATTCATCAGTCCAAATCAATTCAATTCCTATTAAGATTGGGTCAAACCCAATCCTAATTGACTTAGGAAAGTGGTCATCTAATCTGAATTAAGTCCAACTTAATTTCATTTTAACTCATCCAAAAACTCCTTAATGTGTGTGACCCATTAGGCCCTCGACACATTGGTAACAATCATGAATCAATTTGACCTAGATGTTGACCTAGTCAACCCTTTGACTTGATCAACCTATTCATATTATAAATTATGAGTGGCCTCTATCAAAGCATCATGATTACCTAAGTGTCGTAGAGTTATGCCAACATGGTTATCGACATCACATGTCCATGATTCGTTCCCGTACGATTCAATTCAGTCGTCACATATCCCAGATCAGTCAGTGGCATGGAAAGTGTCAATCCTGTAACTGATCTTGTTTACTTGATCTCAGAAAAGACTAACTCATATGAATTAGAACTCCAAAATCATTTCGGATTCCAACTCAACCTTGCAAGGATTTTAAGTCTAATCAATCCATCAAGTCACTGTAGGATATAACCCTTTCTATATTAATGGAGATAAATTCTATGTTGGTCAATCACCATCTCCACATGTTTCATGTCATACCCAACCATCACCATATTTGCTACTCATGGCTAGAACGACGTTTGTATGTCATCAAAGTATGGCATTCCACACATGAGGTGCAGTGAAAACCTTAAGTCAAAGGATCACTCGCACAACCGTTATCAAAGATCAATCATTGACACTATATAGAATATCTATATGAGATCTCTGTGTGGGTCAACCAATGCATCGTTACAATAATGAGCATCCACACACCTATCAAAGTATCTCCATACTTTAGCTTGCAAAATTAGCTGCTCACCATAAGGGTGAAGATATGCAATATGTGCTAGTCTTACGGTGTTCGGCGGTGTCAAGTCCTATCTATACATCGACTAAAAAAATTTAAAGAATCGAACCATAATGTGCAATATAGATGGGCACTGGGCCGTACCTAAGCCGGCACGGCCCAGGCTTGTGGGGCCACTTCAGAAAATGGGCCATGCTAGGCACGGCCCGTTTCCTAAAATGTTCGGCCTGGCACGGCACGTGGCCCATTTTGGGCCACGAGCCGTGCTGGGCCTGGCACGACCCATCATGGGCCGTGCCTAGCCCAGCACGGATGGGTCGTGCCTGGCCCGGCCCATCTGGACCATGCCTGGCTCAACCCAGATGGGCCATGCCTGGCCCGACACGGCTGGGCCATGCTAACCATGGCCCAGATGGGGCTATTTAGGGTTTAAATAATTAGTTTTAAGAATTTAATTTTTTTAGCTATCATATTAATTAAATTTTATTAAAAAATTATCTCTATTTATCCTTACAAATTATTTTTTAGTTTTTTTTTGATTATTTATACTATTCAACCATTGATCCATCTATTGGATCATTGAGCTACTGGTCCAATCTTCTAATTGTGGTTAAGTCTGCAAGTCTAGTTCTAACTATTGTATGTAATTGATTATAACTTTGAGTTATATTTGTAGTAATATATCACTAGTATATATCTTTTTGGTTACATTTGCATTATTATATTTAAGGCGTGCTGCACGTTTGAATGTCATCCTCTCCAGGTTTTGTCCATTTATTTATAATTTAACAACATCAGAAGGGAAAAAAAAATAACAAAAAAAAACAAGACCTACTAAGTTTAGATATTCTCATGAAGACTTAAATTTATAAGAAAGACTAGGTCGTCCGGTGTACTATACGCATCATGAACGAGTCAAACAAGAAAGTTTGGTCTCTTGACGTTAATCGTGCTTTTATTGAGCGAAACCAGCCAAAGAGCATAGTAGGCCCAGGAATCACCTTATGGACTAGCCTAAGGACCAGACTTGCAAACGCTGCGCATCCGGTGCACGCTTTGTGCACTGAAGATCAATGCACGAAGTCTTTTTTAATATGAGAGAAGCTAAGATTGATGCTCTTGGAGCATAGAGTGTGCTTTAACAAGGCCTTTTGTATGGGCCTTATGTCTTCCTGAGGTTTGAATTTGTGTCACTTCTAATAATATATGTTTCACTTCTAATAATGTATTTTTTTTAATTGTTAAAGTGAGTCATCTCTATTTTTTTCTTATTTCTTATTGTATTATGAGGTCAGGCCTAGCCCCCCTCCCTTCATATACCATTTTGATTTTAAATTAATAAACTGATAGGGCTTTATGCCAAACCCTCCACTATTAAGATGGCTTCATATTGATTTATAGCTTCATATCTCAATAATTTTTTAATTTATTTAAAAAATATATTTTTAAAAAATTTTATTAGGCCCTAATGGGCCGTGCTGGCCCGCCCAGGCCCATGTGGGCCGTGCCATGCCAGCTCGAAAAATTCTTTTTTTGAGTCCGGCACTGCCCGTTTAGTGTCGGGCCGTGCGGCCCATGGGCGGCACGGCCCAGTGCCTACCTCTAATGTGTAATTTGGATCTCATAATTTGTAATCTCTATTACAAATTTCGTATGCACGGTTCACATTTTTAGACTTTATCTCACAGACAAATATATCAAATATATATAATAAAGGACATCTGGATAGATAAAGAAACCATTTTATTTGATTTGTATTCATAGATTGTATATACACATAGCATTCAATCTGATTGGATTTAGGGCATACACTAACAATCTCCTACTTGCATTAAAGCCACCTATGTATCTAATGCCGAGTGACTTAACATGACTATCATGCTTCTGCTGCGGTAGGGCTTTAGTGAGCGGATCAGCTATATTATCCTCAGTGGAGACTCGTTCTATTTTTACATTATTTCTATCAATAATCTCTCTAATTACTTGGTATCTCTTGAATACATATTTGGACCTCTGATGAGACATTGGCTTCTTAGCTTGCGCAATAGCTCCATTGTTGTCGCAATACAAATATACTGGATTAGCAATGCTTGGAACCACACCAAGTTCAACGATAAACTTCTTGATTCAAACCGCTTCTTTGGCTGCATCTGATGCTGCGATATACTCGGCTTCGGTTATAGAGTCGGTAGTCGTCTCCTGCTTGGAACTCTTCCAGTTGACTGCACCATCATTGAGTGTAAAGACATAGCCTGATTGAGATTTATAATCATCTTTATCAGACTAAAAACTAGAATCTGTATAACCCTGAACTATAAGTTTGGGTCCTTCATAAACCAAGAACATATCCTTAGTCCTTCGTAAGTACTTAAGGATATTCTTGATGGTCATCCACTATTTCTCACCAGGATTTGCCTGATATCTACTAGTGATACTCAAGGCAAAAGAAATATCAGGTCTCGTATATAGCATCGCATACATGATGGATCCGATTGCTAAGGCATACAAAATTCTATCCATATGGTCTCTCTCTTCTTGGGTCTTAGGACTCATGTTCTTGGAGAGATGCACCCCATCGAACATCAGTAGGAATCCCTTCTTAGATTCCTCCATGCTAAACCATTTTAGCATTTTATCTATGTACGTTGATTGGGACAATCCAAGCAACCTCCTAAATCTATTTCTATAGATCTTAATACCTAGTATATAAGCTGCTTCTCCCAAATCTTTCATGGAGAACTTGCCGGACAACCAATCCTTCACTTTTTGTAGCAAGGATACACTGTTTTCTATCAATAATATGTTATCTACATATAATATCAAGAAAACAACAACACTCCCACTAATCTTCTTGTACACACATAGATCATCCTCATTTTTGATGAAATCAAACTCTTTGATTATTTCATCAAAATGGATGTTCCAGCTTCTAGAGCTTGCTCAAATCCATAAATGGACTTTTGAGAATCAATGACTCAAAACCCTCAGGTTGTGTCATATACACATCCTCCACTAAATTACAATTTAAGAATACAGTTTTGACATCCATTTGTCATATCTTATAATTATAATAGGCTGCAATCGCAAGTAAAATCCTTATGGACTTAAGCATGGCTACATGGGAAAAGGTTTCATCAAAGTCAACACCTTGCCTTTGCTTGTAACCTTTTGCAACTAGCCTCACCTTATAGGTAATCACATTACCATCTATGTCGGTCTTCTTCTTGAAGATCCATTTGCACCCAATGGGTTTTACCCCTTCAGGTGGAACAACCAAGGTTCATACTTGATTGTCATACATGGAGTCCATTTCAGATTTCATGGCTTCAAGCTATCTCTTGGAGTCAATGTCACACATTGCCTCCTCGTAATTAGTAGGCTCATCATCTTCTATGAGAAATCTATATCTCTTAGAAATATGATGTGTCATACTAGACCTACGAAGTTGATGTGTACTTGGAGCAACCTGTTGCTCCATCTCTCTTGGTAGAGGCTCACACAAATGTTGCCTGAATGTGAGTTGAGTTTCCTGCTCAACTCTCATTGTATTTGGCATTTGCTCTATGTCATCTAATCGGTCTGTGTCAATTTATGAATCTTGAGCTTCACTAAGCTTAATATTTCTTCCACTGCCCTTTCTTAGAAAAATCTCATTCTTTAGGAATATGGCATGCCTCGAGACAAAAATCTTTTGCTTGAATGGATGGTAGAAGTAGTATTCTTTTGTTTCTTTAGAATGCCCCATAAAATTACACTTGTCAGATCAAGCTCCAAGCTTGTCTGACTCATTATGCTTTACATAAGCGTAGCAACTCCAAATCCTTAGATGACTAAGGAATGGTTTCTTTCCACACCATATCTCATAGGGAGTGGAATTGATCGATTTAGACGGAACTCAATTTAGAGTGTATTCGGTTGTGTGTAGCGCATAACCCCAAAACATTTTTGGAGGTTTGCAAGGCTCATCATTGATCGCACCATATCTAATAATATATGATTCCTCCTCTTTGATACACCATTTGCTGTGGCATACTAGGAGGAGTCCACTGAGAGAGAATCACATTCTCCTTCAAATATTCTAAGAACTCATGGCTTAAGTATTCCCCACCTCAATCTGATCGAAGTATCTTAATACTTTTGCCACTTTATTTTTCTACCTCAGATCTGAATTCTTTGAACTTTTCAAAGGCTTCAGATTTGTGCTTCATCAAATATACGTGACCATACCTATTATAGTCATCTATGAATGTGATGAAGTAAGAAAAACCTCCTATGGCTTGAATATTTATAGGACTACATACATCCGAATGTACTAGTCCTAAACATTCAGTCGCTCGCTCACCCTTTTTAATAAAAGGTGACTTAGTCATTTTTCTATGTAAGCATGACTCGCATTCCTCAAACAATTTCCAATCGAATGAGCCCAAGTAGCCATACTTATGTAACTTGGTTAAACGCATTTCATTTACATGGCTTAAACGATAGTGCCATAGGTTCGAGTTCTTAGAATTATTTGATTTTAATTTCTTAGTTTCTATATTGAGAATAGGGCTTTGTAAATTCATAACATAAATTCCGTTGAACATTTCAGCAGAACCAAAGAACATTTCATTTTTAAAAATTAAAATTTCTTTATTTTTAATTTTAAATAAATATCCATCATTTACAAGGATGAAAAAAAATAATATTCTTTGTTATATTTGGAATATAGTAACAATTACTAAGCTCTATTACAAGCCCAGTGGACAAAGACAAAGAACAAAATCTTATCCTAAAGCAGCAACCTTTGCTCCATTTCTTATGCGCAGGATCACTTCATCTTTCTTCACTTTCTACTGCTTGTTATCATCTGCATATTAATACATCCACAACTGGTATCCAATACCCAAGTGGAATAAGAAATAATAGAAAAAAACATCTCAATCATAAATATACCTAATGTAGAAGCATCCGTATGCTTCTTTTCTTTCAGGCTAGCCAGATAAGCCCTGCAGTTTAGCTTCTAGTGCCTGTCCTTATCACAGAAGTGACACTTCTCCTTGGCTACTTTATTTTTATTAATGCCCTTATTTGGTTTAATTGCCTTGGTCTTTTGGGCCTTATTCTTCTTTAGTTGCTTCTTGTGAGCGCCAGAGGACTCCACGACCATAACCTGCTTCTTTTCTTTCTTAATGTTAGGCTCGGTATTCATCAGTATATTCACAAGTTTAGGTAGTGATGCCTCTAGCTTGTTCATGTTGAAATTAAGAACAAACTGCAAATAGCTGGGAGGCGGTGACTGTAGGACCAAGTCAATACTCAGTTCATGATCCATCACAAAACCCTATCATTCCAACTTCTAAATTAGATTGATCATTTTCAGCATGTGGGCACTCACTGATGAACCCTTAGTCATTTTGCACTGAAACACCTCTCTACAGGTCTGAAACCTCTCATAGCGAGACTATGCACCAAACAACTCTTGCAGGTGCATCAAAATCTCCTGAGCATTCATATGCTCTTGATGTTTCTGAAGATCAGATGACATCGAGGCCAACATCAAATATGTGATCATCTCCTCAGCATCTTTATATATGTTGTATGCCACATGAACCTTAGTAGGAGCATTTGCTGGTGGAACCTCCGGTGCTGCCTCATCTAGGACAAAAAGAATTTTTTTGGATCGAAGAATGATCCTTACATTCCTAAGCCAATTAGGGATGTTGAGTCTAGTCAATTTGTTGGATTCTAAGATACCCCTAAGGTTGATGTTTACACTCATGGTTTCTTTGATAACCTACATAGAAAATAGAACGAGTCAATTGCTATAATATGGTAATTCAAGATTTTTAATTAAGTTGGTTTCTCTCACTATTTTATCGAGGTTAATAGCCCTCTCTATTAATCTCAAGAAATTGGCATTCAATTTCCTTAGTGGGCTAAAATCCTCATTTGAATTATCTTGACCTTGGCTTTGGCACAATAAATCTCGGTAAGCCAAATTTGATAGATTATCATCAATCACATCTAATATAACTCCTAGATCATTTAGGAGACATTGCTTTGTCAATCACATCCATATGTGATCATCCTAAAGTTTGCCTCTAGATTAGACTGATCCTGACTTTAGCTAATTATGCTAGCTAATCTAGTTAAGTCAACCTATTGTTCCACAATCAACTCCTCATAAGTACACTTGACCTCGGCTTTGGCATGACAAATCTTATGACCTAATGATTTTATATCATGTGAACAATGGAAGGCTAATGACTTAATATTCATGAAGGAATTTAGTGTATTTAGGTCATATCATGTATGTACAATATTTGTACTATGCTAGGTTACATATCCTATATGTAGATTTTAGATTAATCTTTATTAAGCTAAATTTCATAAGATCAAATCTTATGATTGGGACTCCTAATCAAATTAGGATTCTTGACCACTATCTAATTTAGGAACTCTAATCATGCGACCAAATTAATTGCTACTATCCTGATTAACTCTATTGATCTTAATCAATTAAGAACTTTTCTTAATAATAGCCAGATCGGCTGATCAATGGGGTTCTATTTTAACATACCCTTCGATCCTATTACATGATTTTCCCAGGCAGCGAATGGAGCAATTAAAAACCATAATCACACTTTTCTTATACATCAATGTAGTCCAATTGATTAGACCAATTTTGGGATCATAGGATCAAGTAATGAGATGATTAAGTTTAAGTTTCCTAAATCCTTATCAACTATTACGGTTTATGATAAGTTAAGATAGTGATCTTATTAGGATATTATGATAAGAATTCTTAATTTAAATTTAAAAAAATTTAAATTTTAAAATTTAAATTTTTTTATCATTTAATTATATGTTATGACATGTTAGTTTCACATCCCATGTAAATCCTAATGTCCCTAACATATCCTAACTGATTCTTGTCATGATAAGATTTTAATTCAAATTTGAAATTTGAAATTTCAAGATTTAAGTTCCAAATTTAAAATTCAAAATTCAAAATTCAATTTAGATTCCAAATGATTGCATTTAATCACAATCTTATCATGATCTAGATTGCAAAAAGTAAATTTTCTATGATTACTTATCATCAGTTGAAAATTTTAGATTTGCAATGATTACATTAATTTGTAATTACTCCTAATCACTTACTCATTATAACATATTAATTTCAGATTTGGATCATATTATTATCATGTTAAAATTTTGAATCCTAAACTTAATTTTAGGATTTCAGCATATTATGTTCATATCATGCATAGACATAATAGTTAAATTTAACCTGATACATATTATGATTAAATCTAAAATTAATTATTGTTTATTATCATATAACAAACTTTGTTATCTGAAATTAAATTTCATCATATGAATTTTTAGTTTGATGTGATCAAGTTTGAGTTTCATATCATATATAAAATTTCAGCAATTTCATTCATAATGAATTTAATACAGGAATTGGCTTCAATTTTTGATCATCTAAATTGAAACCCTTAGGGTGGCTCTGATACCACTTGTTGGGATTTCAGGATAAAAAACATGGATCAAATCCAAGTTTCATGCAGTGGAATTAATGATTTTGCATACTAGATGCAATCCTAAAGACCCCTAAGGGCCAAGATCCCTCAGGGACAAAGAAGATAATCAAATTGACATAAAATAAATATGAAACTCATATGTACCTATGTTCTTTATCGAAGTAGATTTCTGATGAAGCCAGAATCCTTGCTACCACTAGCCGCCCAAGTGTGCGGCCTCCAACGGTGATCCACACAGAGTCCTTGGATGAAGTCCTCCTAGGATTGGTTGACAATCTTTTTGGCAGAGAGGTGCTAGCATCTCTTTCTTGCCTTCTTGCTTTACCACATCAAGAAAAAATAGAACAAGAGTTCAAGATCAGATGAAGAACTCTTAGGAATGAAGAATATGAGTTTTTGAGCATGGAAGAAAGAGGAGGAGACGTATGGGACTTCTTGGCATGAGACTGAATTTATCTTAGACGGTGTTTGTTGAATGGTCAAATTTTAAGGAATCTATTTATTCAAAATTTTTCTTCGGCCATCTGATATGGCATGAGGCTTTAATAAGCCATGTTTAACCATCCAAATATAAGATAAAATTAGTTTCTCAAAATTAAACTTAGTTGCAAAGTTGTTGGGAGGTTAAATTTCAACCAATCAAAATTCAGCACACGATAGTTTCTATAAACTATGCAACTAAATTAGTTTTTGATAAAACCAATGAGATCTCCATGTTTTTGAATTCAAATTTAATCCAGTTTGAATTCCATATCATAATTGAAATTCAGATCAAATCTGAATTTAAATTTGTTCATATAATAAAATTTGTTAGGATATTGTTATACATTGCCTTAATTGGATAAGCCAACCAAATCCTAATTATATAATCTCACATCCACATAATATCATGTCCAACTCTTGGGCATGTCCTCCTCCATCACATGGTGATGGATCACGCCCATTAGATGGGCATGAATCCATGTGCTACATGGCTCAATCCAGGCCACTAATTTGGGTACTATGTGGTTTCAACATTGGGTGCATCATATAGACCCAATTTAATTATAATTTTTTAATTGGATTACACCCAAATTAATTTGAGCCATCTATCAGATGGACCATATCCAATTGGGTGTCCAATCATGGCCATTCATTATGCATTTCAGATGTGCATCATATGTACATCATATGCAAAGTGAAAAGTCCTTTTTTTATGATGAATCTTTATTCATCAATCCAAATCAATTCAATTCCTCTTAAGATTGGGTCAAACCCAATCCTAATTGACTTGAAAAATTGGTAATCTAATCTGAATTAAGTCCAACTTAATTTCCATTTTAACTCATCCAAAAACTCCTTAATGAGTATGATCCATTGGGCTCCCAACACATTATCAACAATCATGAATCAATCTGACCCAGATGTTGACCTAGACAACCCTTTGACTTGATCAACCTATTCATAATTATAAATCATGAGTGGCCTCTAGCAAAGCATCATGATTACCAAAGTGTCATAGAGTTATGCCAACGTGGTTGTCGACATCACCTGTCCATAATCGGTTACTGTATAATTCAATTCAGTCATCACATATCCCAGATCAGTCAATGGTATGAAAAGTGTCAGATTTTGTTTACTTGATCTCAGGAAAGACTAACTCATATGAATTAGAACTCCGAAACCATTTTGGATTCTAACTCAACCTTGCAAGGATTTTAAGTCTAATCAATCCATCAAGTAGCCATGGGATATAACCTTCTCTATATTAAGGGAGACGAATTCTATCTTGGTCAATCATCACCTCCACGTGTTTCATGTCATACCAACCATCACCATATTTTTTACTCATGGCTAGAGCGACGTTTGTATGTCATCAAAGTATGTGTTGATCCATTTATTGATTTTGATGATTAATAAAGGAATTGAGTATATTTATTTGATTACTAATGGATTTTATAAGTGTTTCAGGACTTAAATTTATTTGATCAATTTAAAGGAATTAAGAAATGAATTTTGAATCAAATACAAATCAGAGATTTCAAAGTTTCAGAGCTTGGAGTCGACACCTAGAAAGTCTGGAGCCGACCCCATGGCCAATTCAATTTTAATCTGATTTTTGATACGATCCGAGCCGACACCTAGAGTTTCGGAGCCGACACCTAGAGTTTCGGAGTCGACACTTACAGTGTCTGGAGCCGACTCCGATGCGGGGACAGAACGTTGATTTTTTGAGCATCCTGGAGCCGACACCTACAGTTTTCGGGAGCCGACACCTGACGATGGCGAGCCGACACTTACTTTTCGGAGCCGACTCCTCAACGAACTCGGAAATTTCTATTTTTGGTAAAACGATCTGGAGCCGACACCTGAAAAGTTGGAGCCGACTCCAACCTGACTGGGACAAAATTTAAAATGCCAGATCAGCTCTAACGGTAATATTTCTTTTTACCTAATTTCTAACGGATATATTTTGTTTCCAGGTACACTCCAACGGCTAGTTTCATCCCAAAAATGGATTGAAGAAAATCTATAAAAAGGGGAAAAACACCGTTTGAAAAGAAAAGAAAAGAAAAAGAGGAAATCAAATCAAAATCCGAGAAATGAGCCTGAATCCAAGAGAAAACCTTCAAACTCAAATCCTTCCACTCCAAAAAGCTCAAAGAGGAATCCAAGGCATTCAAATCAAAAATCGGTGGATTTCCCAAATTGAAGAAAAAGCTCCGTTTCTTTTTCAATCTTCTCAACTGCAACAACTGTGAAGAATCGGAGCTGAGGCTTGATTCATCATTCCAAAGGAGAAGAAGAAAAGAAGAAAAGAAGAAAAGCTCAAAGCCAAACAACTTCAAATCAGGCTTTTCTAAACTTGTTTTCTTATTTTGAATATTTGCTCATTGAGGAGCTGTGTATCTTTGAAAAACTATATTCTTTTGTTTGTGCCTAGTTCAATCAAGGGGATTGAACTAGTGGAGGTTGTTAACCTCGGGTCAAGCTAGAATAGCTTGAGTTTAGGGTTTGTGCTGGTGAGCCCAAAAACCGGCTGGGTTCGTTGTGATCCCGGGTAAAACAACAAGTTTGAGTTGTGAGCTTGTAAAACAACTCGGCTGTAATCGAGGAGATTATAGTGTGGACCCAAGTGGATCTTGGGAGTGGACGTAGGTGTTGGATACACCGAACCACTATAAAATCTTTGTGTTTGCCGTGCTTCTATTGTCTCTATCTCTATCTCTATCTATTGATTGTGCTTTATATTTGCATTGCATTTACTTTCATTCATCTTAAGCAAACAATTTTTTAAAAGGCTAAATTTTTTAAAGAACCCAATTCACCCCCCCTCTTGGGTTGTCATCTGGGCCAACAATTGGTATCAGAGCAAGTGCTCATTAGATTTTGATCACACGATCAAGAGCTAAAGATCCAAATGGCAGCTCAAGTTGGATCATTTGCCGAAGGTCATTCTACGAATAGACCTCCCCTATTTAATGGTTCCAACTATTCATATTGGAAAGCAAGAATGAGGATATTCATTCAAGCTTCTGATTATGAATTGTGGGGTGTTATAATTAATGGACCTAGTACACCCACACACATTGTTGATGGCACTATTGTTCCTAAGCCCGAAAGGGATTGGAATGATAATGATAGGAAAATGGCACAGCTCAATGCTAAGGCCATGAATGTCTTATATTGCTCTTTAGATGCTAATGAATTTAATAGAATCTCCACATGTAATTCGCAAAGGAGATTTGGGATAGATTAGAGGTTACCCATGAGGGTACCAATCAAGTAAAAGAATCTAAATAATATTCTTGTTCATAAATATGAATTATTTAGCATGGAACAAACTGAAACTATAGCATGCATGTACACTAGATTTACTGATATTGTAAATGGTTTGAAAAGTCTTAGGCAAAACATATTCTAACTCTGAACTTGTTCAAAATTCTTAGGTCACTTCCAAGAATCATGGGAAGCGAAGGTGACAGCAATCCAAGAAGCAAAGGACCTCAACACCTTACCCTTAGAGGAGCTTCTAGGATCCCTAATGACCCATGAATTGACCATGAAGCAGCACATAGAAGAGGATGTGAAAAAGAAAAAGACCATAGCTCTTAAGGCTGCAAAAGTGAGGAGAGCAAGTGATGATGATGATGATGATGAGACAGCTCTTCTAGCAAGAAAATTCAAAAAATTCATGAGGAGAAAGAAACCCTTCCACAAGAAGAAATTTGGAGCTAAGATGGAAGGAGAAAAAGAAAAAGACAAGGACAAGGACAAAGAGAAAGACCCCTTGATTTGCTATGAATGTAAGAAACCGGGGCATTTAGATATGATTGTCCTCAACTGAAAAAGACTTTAGAAGAAGAAGAAAGCCTATGTTGCAACTTGGAGTGATAGCGATGAATCTTCTTCAGAGGAAGAACAAAAGGAAGTTGCAAACATTTGCTTTATGGCAAACGACGACATGAGGTAAGTTCCGAAAACCCTTGTGATGATTTGCTTTTGATGAATTATTTGATGCTTTTAATGAACTTGTTGGTGATTTCAAAGTTTTGAAAAAGAAATATAAGTTTTTGAAAAATGAAAATTTAACTTTCATTAAAGAAAAAGAAAATCTTAATAATGAAACTAAAGTGCTGAAATCTGAAAAAGAAAATTTGACAAAAGAAAAAGAATCAATTTCAATGAAAATGATAAACTAAAGAAGGAAGTTGATAAATATAAAAATATTGTTGATAAATTCACTTATAGTTCTGAAAAACTTAATTTATTGTTAAGTAATCAAAAGCCTATATGATAAGGCTGGTTTAGGTTATAGACCTAACTTAAACAAAAATTTGTCAAAAACTTTTTTAGAAAGGAACAAAACAATGATAATGTTACATGTCATTACTGTAACAAGAAGGGACACAAAGTTTTTGAATGCAATTTTAAGAAAATTGACAAGAAGTTAAATATAAAGGAAAGAAAATATGGGTTCCCAAAGGAACATTTTTATGCTACTAACCATGAAGGACCCAAGAAAGCTTGGGTACCTAAATATAAGACTTAATTATTTTTGCAGGAGTGTCTTGCGGCCAAAAGATCAAAGCGAAAGTGGTATCTCGATAGCGGCTGCTCAAGGCACATGACGGGTGACAAGGATCAATTCATCACCCTTGAAAGCAAAAGAGGAGGAGTAGTTACATTTGGTGATAATGGCAAAGGCCAAATCTTGGGGTTTGGTAACATTCAAATAACTCCCTCCACATATATTGAAAATGTCTTATATGTTAATGGTTTGAAACATAATTTAATTAGCATTAGTCAATTATGTGATAAAGGTTTTAAAGTATCATTTGAATCTTCTATATGCACAGTTTCTAATCCCATTGATAATAGCATTGTTTTTATTGGAAATAGAAATGGCAATGTATACTTGATTGATTTAGACAATTTGTCTACTAGTAATCATTGCTTAGTTGCTAATAATGCTAATATGAATGAGATTGGTTGGTTGTGGCATCGTAGATTAGGTCATGCAAGCACACACCTTATTTCAAAATTAATTAGAATGGATTTAGTAAAAGGACTTCCACAACTAGATTTTGAAAATAATAAAATTTGTGATGCATGTCAATTTGGAAAACAAACTAGAAATTCTTTCAAAACTAAAAATATTGTTTCCACTTCTAGGCCACTTGAACTACTTCACATGGATCTTTTTGGACCTACTAGAACCACAAGTCTAGGAGGAAAGAAATATGGTCTTGTGATTGTAGATGATTATTCTAGATACACTTGGGTATTATTTTTAGCTCATAAGGATGAGACCTTTCCTATTTCTGAAATTCTTCAAGAAGGTCACAAATGAGAAAAACAACACCATAGTGTCTCTAAGAAGTGATCATGGCACTGAATTTGAAAATCATTTATTTGAAAACTTTTGCATAGAAAATGGCATTCATCATAATTTTTCTGCACCTAGAACACCGCAACAAAATGGAGTAGTTGAAAGAAAAATAGAACCTTAGAAGACATGGCCCGTACCATGCTATGTGAAAGCAACCTACCAAAATACTTTTGGGCGGAAGCTATAAACACGGCATGCTACATTCTTAATAGAGCTTAATTAGGCCAATCATTAAGAAAACACCTTATGAACTATGGAATAATAGAAAACCAAACATAAGTTATTTTCATGCATTTGGTTGTAAATGTTTCATTCATAATAATGGCAAAGATAATCTAGGAAAATTTGATGCAAAATCTGATGAAGGCATATTCTTAGGATATTCAACATCTAGTAAAGCCTATAGAGTATTTAACAAGAGAAACTTAATTGTAGAAGAATCTATTCATGTAATTTTGATGAATCTTTAGCATCAAGTTCTGAAAAGATTGATGATGAGGAAGATACAAACATTCTAGAAAGAGATATTGAAAAATTAATATAGATGTATCTTCAGATCATGAACAAGAAGCTAAAGATAATGATTCTCCTAGTGTTGATGTTGTTGATGCAAATCATAATGATATAGATCTACCTAGAGATTGGAGATATGCCTATGGTCATCCAAGAGAATTAATTATAGGTGATCCATCTCAAGGAGTAAGAACTAGATCATCAATGAGAAACATCAATAATCATCTTGCATTTGTATCTCAAATTGAACCTAAAACTATTGAAGAAGCTGAAAAAGATAATAATTGGATGTTAGCTATGCAAGAAGAATTAAATCAATTTACTAGAAATAATGTTTGGACTCTTGTAGATAGACCTAAAGATCATTCTGTTATAGGATCAAAATGGGTATTTAGAAATAAATTAGATGAAAATGGCATAGTAATTAGAAACAAAGCTAGATTAGTTGCAAAAGGATATAATCAAGAAGAAGGAATTGATTTTGATGAAACTTTTGCACCTGTAGCTAGACTTGAAGCAATTAGATTATTACTTGCATTTGCATGTCATATGCATATCAATTTATTTCAAATGGATGTTAAAAGTGCATTTTTAAATGGATTTATAAATGAGAAGTTTTGTTGAACAACCACCTGGTTTTGAAGATCATGAATTTCCAAATCATGTTTTTAAATTACACAAAGCACTATATGGTTTGAAACAAGCACCTAGAGCTTGGTATGAAAGATTAAGTAAATTTTTAATTGAAAATGATTTGTAAGAGGAAATGTTGATAAAACATTATTTTTGAAAAGAAAAGATAAAGATTTATTAGTAGTACAAATATATGTTGATGATATTGTATTCGGTGCTACTAACAATTTGTTATGTCAAGAATTTGCTAAGTTAATGCAGGGTGAGTTTGAAATGAGCATGATGGGAGAACTCAACTTCTTCCTAGGACTTCAAATCAAACAAAGCAAAGAAGGAATTTCATCAATCAAGCCAAATACACAAAAGAACTGCTCAAGAAGTTTGGAATGGAGTCAATCAAAGCCACTTGGAACTCCTATGAGTCCTTCATGCAAATTGGACAAAGATGAAGATGGTAAGAAAGTAGATCAAAAATATTATAGAGGTATGATTGGATCTCTTCTTTACTTAACAGCTAGTAGACCAGATATTATGTTTGCAGTATGTTTATGTGCTAGATTTCAATCTGAACCTAAAGAATCTCACTTAATTGCTGTAAAAAGAATTTTAAGATATTTAAGTGGAACTAAAAATGTAGGTTTATGGTATTCTAGAGACTCAACATTAAATTTAATTGCATATTCTGATTCTGACTATGCTGGATGTAAATTAGATAGAAAAAGCACAAGTGGTGCATGTCAATTCTTAGGAGTAACTTAATCTCTTGGTTTAGCAAAAAGCAAAATTCGGTTGCATTATCTACTGCTGAAGCAGAATATGTTGCAGCTGGAAGTTGCTGTGCTCAAATCCTTTGGATTAAGAGACAACTTGAAGATTATGGCATAACCCTTGATAAAACACCAATTAGATGTGATAACACGAGTGCAATAAATCTAACTAAAAATCCAATTCAACATTCAAGAACAAACACATTGAAATTAGATATCATTTATAAGAGAACATGTAGCTAATAATGAAATTTGTCTTGAATATGTTAATACAGAGGAACAATTAGCTGACATATTTACAAAACCCTTGAGTGAAGAGAGATTTTGTTATCTTAGAGGTGAATTAGGAATATGTGATCCTTTGGATGATTTTGAAACCCTAAGGAATGAGAATCTAGATTTCTATAAATTTCTTGAAAATCCTCTCACAATTTTAAGGACAAATTATCTAGTCATTTGAGCTATTTGATCCTTGATATTTCAAAGATTTTTTGAAATTTTTATTGAACTTTTTTGACAAGTTTCAGTCATTTGAATCTCATTATTTTTTTCTGAAACTGTCTTTGGAGTCGACACCTCAGAATGAGGAGTCGACACCTCTGACTGTGTCGCTCTCGGTCCCTGACCTTGGAGCCGACACCCGTATAAGTGGAGCCGACTCCAGTTCGAGCGCTGACTGTGTTAGCGATTTGGAGTCGACACCCGACTTTGCGGGAGTCGACACCTGGGATTCCAAAATTGATTTATTAGGGCAGAGTCGACACCTCGTCATTTCATAACTTCTCAAATCCTAACCAAACTCTTCCAAAATTCTTCCAAAACTTCCCCACCTCAAATTCCATCCAAATCGAACTTTCCAAAGATCTAATGGCACCCAAAAGGAGGGAATCAGTGATTGGAGCGCCGGTGACCACGGAAAATGGTCCGCGTCGTCCCGTTCGTGAGCCGACTCCAAGCAGTGATTCGTCCATGGATTCAGACAACCCCAACATCTTCCACTCAGGTAGATACCTTAGCCGGGAGGGTTATCACAATGGGGAGAAAGTTGATTTTGATCTGTTTGAAACCGAGGGTTTTCAATCGGTAGACAATTAAAGGAAATGGGCTGGGATAAGCTCTGTTCTCTAGATGTTCCCACTTATCCAGCCTTAGTAAAAGAATTTTATTTTAATTTGGCTAGAGGTGATGGCGGTTTAGTTAGCTCAGTAAGAAATAAGAGGATTCACCTTACCTTTCAAAAGCTTGGAAACCTCCTTAGCATCCCAATTACCGGTTTAGCAGCTGACATGCACAGTGATAGGTCAGCGGCTCTTTCAAGGATGTTAGGAAGGGAAGTGACAGAGTTTGAGGAGATAGAGCTAATCAATTACCTTTGGAATTGAGATTATTACACAACATTTGCAGTAGGATCTTGTTTCCGAAGACTGGTCGGTTTGAGTATGTCTCGGAGCGAGACATTGTTATTATGGATAGTGTTTTGACTGGACAGCCAATCAACCTAGCAGCTATGATGATTTTTATATGGCGGAAGCTGGAGGGAGAAGATCATCCCTACCGTATGGCATGGTGCTTACTATGGTATTCAAGAGCCAAGGGGTTGTAATTCAAGAGAATGAACCATCTAAGAACCTGAGGCACACCGACTACTATAGTTTGGCAACATTGCATCGGATGGGTTTTGCTAAAGTGAATGGACAGTGGGATAGGAAAGGACACCTTGATGAGAGAGCCCCTGTGCCGAGAGTTTCTGAGCCTTGCGAGGCTGGACCATCAGTTAGGGTTCCTTCTTCACAGCCTAGGAGTCCACCTTCCTGCTCCTGCACCTGCACATGTTAATGATCAACCATCCACTTCTTCCTGGATTCTCAGACCTTCAAATGGAGCAATTAAAAAGTTTGTTTGCTGCTCAGAAGGATGAGTTTGACAGTCAATTCATGAATATAAAAGAATCACTTTATTCACTTGATGATCGGATTACAAAAATTGAATCAACTCTCAACTCCTCTGCAGAATCTTTAAGTGGTGATTTAAAGAATATCTTTGAAGAACTTAAAGAGATTTGTGGAGATAGTGAAACTTATTCAAGGTGCAACGCCGAGCTTCAAGATAAAATCTCAACAGCTTGCACATTTGTTGATGAGAGACTTAAAGACTATGTTAAGCTTCAATGTGATGGAATGAAAAATATTGTAGATCATTTAACAAGAATAGTGAGGAAGAACTTTTGATGTAATGAATGTTTAATGTGTAATTTTGTGAAATGTGTTTACATTTTGATGTAATGAAGTTTAATTTTTGATGAAATGTGTTGATGTAATGAAGGATATATTTTGAATGTATTTTGATGTAATATTTGACTTTTGTTGAAATGAAATTATCTTTTGATGCAATGAAAATTATCTTTTGATGCTAAAATATTCTTTACCTTTTTGTTGATTACAAAAAAGGGGGAGAGAATTATGGTTGTATATGCATTAAGAGGGAGAAAGTTATATTGTTAATTGCATTAGAAAGTTATGTTGCATTAATTGATTAATATGAAAAATTAATGAAGTAATTGATATTGTTAATGTGGAGATTTGACAAAGAAATCTTAAGTACCAAATATGTAAAGTAAGAGGAAGAATAATTTGAACTTCATAGGGGGAGCTACCTTATTCAGGGGGAGCTTACTCGTGAAGATCACTTCCTTGATAATTTTTTAATTTAAGAATTCTATGCATATACTCAATGTTTTTATAATCATCAAAAAGGGGGAGATTGTTGATCCATTTATTGATTTTGATGATTAATAAAGGAATTGAGTATATTTATTTGATTACTAATGGATTTTATAAGTGTTTCAGGACTTAAATTTATTTGATCAATTTAAAGGAATTAAGAAATGAATTTTGAATCAAATACAAATCAGAGATTTCAAAGTTTCAGAGCTTGGAGTCGACACCTAGAAAGTCTGGAGCCGACCCCATGGCCAATTCAATTTTAATCTGATTTTTGATACGATCCGGAGCCGACACCTAGAGTTTCGGAGCCGACACCTAGAGTTTCGGAGTCGACACTTACAGTGTCTGGAGCCGACTCCGATGCGGGGACAGAACGTTGATTTTTTGAGCATCCTGGAGTCGACACCTACAGTTTTCGGAGCCGACACCTGACGATGGCGAGCCGACACTTACTTTTCGGAGCCGACTCCTCAACGAACTCAAAATTTCTATTTTTGGTAAAACGATCTGGAGCCGACACCTGAAAAGTTGGAGCCGACTCCAACCTGACTGGGACGAAATTTAAAATGCCAGATCAGCTCTAACGGTAATATTTCCATTTTACCTAATTTCTAACGGATATATTTTGTTTCCAGGTACACTCCAACGGCTAGTTTCATCCCAAAAATGGATTGAAGAAAATCTATAAAAAGGGGAAAAACACCCGTTTGAAAAGAGAAGAAAAGAAAAAGAGAAAATTTTCAAATCAAAATCCGAGAAACCTGAGCCTGAAATCCAAGAGAAAATCCTTCAAACTCAAATCCTTCCACTCCAAAAAGCTCAAAGAGGAATCCAAGGCGTTCAAATCAAAAATCGGTGGATTTCCCAAATTGAAGAAAAAGCTCTGTTTCTTCCATTTTCAATCTTCTCAACTGCAACGACTGTGAGAATAAAGCTGAGGCTTGATTCATCATTCCAAAGGAGAAGAGGAAGAAGAAGAAAAGAAGAAAAGCTCAAAGCCAAACAACTTCAAATCAGGCTTTTCTAAACTTGTTTTCTTATTCTTGAATATTTGCTCATTGAGGAGCTGTGTATCTTTGAAAAACTATATTCTTCTTGTTTGTGCCTAGTTCAATCAAGGGGATTGAACTAGTGGAGGTTGTTAACCTCGGGTCAAGCTAGAATAGCTTGAGTTTAGGGTTGTGTGCTGGTGAGCCCAAAAAAGGCTGGGTTCGTTGTGATCCCGGGTAAAACAACAAGTTTGGGTTGTGAGCTTGTAAAACAACTCGGCTGTAATCGAGGAGATTATAGTGTGGACCCAAGTGGATCTTGGGAGTGGACGTAGGTGTTGGATACACCGAACCACTATAAAATCTTTGTGTTTGCCGTGCTTCTATTGTCTCTATCTCTATCTCTATCTCATTAATTATGCTTTATATTTGCATTGCATTTACTTTCATTCATCTTAAGCAAACATTTTTTTGTGAGGATAAATTTTTTAAAGAACCCAATTCACCCCCCTCTTGGGTTGTCATCTGGGCCAACAGTATGGCATCCCACACATGAGGTGCAGTGAATACCTCAAGTCAAAGGATCACTTGTACAACCATCATTAGAGATAAACCATTGACACTATATAGAATATTCATATGGAATCTCTATGTGGGTCAACCAATGCATCGTTACAATAACGAGCATCCATACACCTATCTAAGTATCTCCTTACTTCAGCTTGCGAGATCAGCTGCTCACCACAAGGGTGAAAATATGTAATGTATGCTAGTCCCACGGTATTTGACGGTGTCAAGTCCCATCTACACATCGACTAGAAAAATTTAAAGAATTAAACCATAATATGCAATTTGGATCTCACAATTTGTAATCTCTATTACAAATTTCATATGCACGGTTCACATTCTTTTAAACTTTATCTCACAGACAAATATATCAAATATGTTGCTGTAGAAATCCATTCTCTGACTCGAGTGCAGCCCACCTTCGGAACCAGATGCCTATCCCTCCCCTGGGTGTACTACAAGATAGTCCTCGCACGGAAAGCATTCAGGATGGCCCTCTACGGAAGACCTTTCGATGCCCAAGTCAGTGAAGATTTACAACAAGCATATATGAGGAGAAGGCTCTCGCAGAAGAATCCCTCAAGAATGGCCTCTCGAGGAGTCGGGAGCTCTGTCTAAGCCTTAATGGAGTTTTTTCAATAAAAGAGTGAGCGTACCTAGAGGACTTTAGGACAGGGTATATATAGGTTGCCGATGTGTGATGGCAGACAACTGCCTGATTCCTTGGACGTGTCACAGGAAATTCAAAACCGTCATGATTCGAATCTGATTCGAATCAATTTTGTTATGAGTTCGGTAGCTTTCGAATCTGGTTAGTTAGAGAATCAATGGCTAGAGAAGCTAGCTGATGTTTTAAGATTGATGCCTTATAGGCTCTAGGCCACATTTGGCATTATTGGCTTTTTCCTTCACTTAAGGTGGTCGAAGACCCATGTGGTTGGAATCTTGCCAGATTATCATGAATTTAAATTTTTTTCATACTTGGTTCCATATAGGTTCAAGGATACCTCGGCCTGGTGAGGTATGATGATAGCTTGGTCTCACCAAGGTATGAGGGCGGCTCGTTCTGCCCGAGGTATGAAGGTGGCTCGGTCTGGCCAGGGTTTGAGGATAGCTCGGTTTGGCCGAGGCATAAAGATACCTCGGTTTGGCCAAGGTAGAAGGGCACTTTGGTTTTGCTGAGAAGTATCAGCCTCGTTCCTCTTTGGATGCGACAGCTGGTGGATCGAAAATCAAAAGCGATCCCAACCCTTTTGTCGCACGCATGAATATTGACATAATGATGATTTTATCCTTCATCAAAATATATATAATAAAGGACATCTAGATAGATAAAGAAACCATTTTATTTTATTTGTATTCATACACTGTATACACATATAGCATTCAATCCGATTGGATATAGGGCATACACTAACAGAGAGTGCAGTTTGTGAATTTTATGCATCGCTGCACACTTTAGGCTCACTTAGAAGCATTGAAGCAATGCCAAAAATAGATTTATAATCACTTGATTTAATACTACTCCACACCAAACAGCAGAAATCATTGCATAAAACTCAAGAGAGGACTTCATTAACCTACAAATCTCTTTCCCTGTTGCCGGTACTTGTACTTCATTATAGCCACTTGAAGGAATTCATTTGCTCTTTTTGTTGGGTAAATGGGCCAATAGGCCTTGAATACACTAATGGGCCTTGAAAGCCCATTACCTCCTTATATATGTGAATGAGAAATTAAGAGGACATTTAGTCCCACATCGAAAAAATTAAGAAAGGAAGGTTCACTTATATGGAAACCTCTTCCTTCATGCTTAAGTTCCTTAGGCTCACCATAAGTGAAGAGTTTGAGGGTGATGCTACCGCGCGTGTGTGAAGGGCGCAATGGATGCTTTGTAGGCGCACTTTACACATGCGCATCATCGTGAGGAGCTTGAGAGGCTTTTAAATTTTTTCTTAATCATGAGAATCCGACGGTTGAGACTGATCGGATTAAAATGAGGGGCTGAGATCAAATAATGGACCAATATGATTGATCAAAGCGGTGTTGATCGGCTGGATTGATCGTAGCCGTTGATGAGAAGACCGTTAAACTATTGACCATTGGTTGACTGGTCAATAGTTGACCACTATTGGACCATTGGTGATAGACGCCCATTTGATCATGTCGTTGGTGATAAAGCACCCGTCCAATCATGCCGTTAGTGATAAGACAATTATCCGATCGTGAAACAACGTATCAAAGCCATGCAACTACCTATCTGATCACGTGATCATCATATCACGATGGTGAAATGACATATCGGGATGTGGATTGGCTTATCTAATCGGTTGATCTTCATATTATGGAGTGAATCGGTGTATCAAAGGCTTCCTTTGATCAAATCTGATTAACCAATTCAAATCAGGTTAAACCCGAATAGATGTATCCAAGGGGCACCTAAAATCTATAAATAGGACCATAGGCATTGCATTGCATTAATTCTAATCAATCCAATTCTATTCTATTCTTCTCTTAGGCATTTGCATACTCTCCTAAACAAAGTATAGCAATAGTGCATATAAAAAGAAAGAGAAGCATTCTTGGTTCGATATTTTTGGTGAATTATAGTGCTGCATTCATCAAAAGAAGGCTGTTGTATCCTGAGAGACAATCGTCATACAGACTGTAAGCACCGTTATGGGACAAAATTATCTTAAGGACAGAGTATAACTCTAGACTCAGTCTTATCAATTAGGTAGCCACAATCTGCACCAACAATCTTAAGACAATATACTTGCTATCATGAAAGTGCTGCTGCAAATGGCTACCATGACTACATCCGTTCAAACCGAGAAATCAGAGTTCTTTGGCACTGACTTTAAGAGGTGACAATAGAAGATGTTGTTCTACCTCACAACTCTGAATCTGGTCAGAGTACTGAATGAAGATCCATCAGTCCTAAAGGAAGGGAAGACCGATAAGCAAGTGATTGCTGCGATAGAAGCATAGAGGCATTCAGACTTTCTTTGTAAGAACTACATCCTCAATGGTCTGGATCATATCATATACAATGTGTATAGTATATTACTACCGTTAAAGAATTATGGGCATCCCTGAACAAAAAATATAAGATAGAGGATGCTGGACATAAGAAGTTTATGGTTGAAAGGTTCTTAGACTACAAAATGGTCGACCACAAAACTGTTATGGAGCAAGTTCAAGAGCTTCAGATCATCCTGCATGAGATACATGCAGAGAGAATGTCTTTCAGTGAGTCATTCCAGGTAGCTACCATCATAGAGAAGCTACCACTATTATGGAAAGACTTTAAGAACTGCCTAAAGCATAAGTGAAAAGATGAGACTTGAAGATCTAATTGTCCGCCTGAGGATCGAGAAAGATAATAAAAGCCAAGACAAGAAGACAGGAGGACAACCTGCTGAGCCTAAGGCCAACCTCATGAAGGAAAGAAGAAACACAAGTTTTCAAGCGAAGGCTTTAAACAGAAGAAGGGCAATCCAAAGAAATATAAGTTTAAGGGAAAGTGCTTTGTCTGTGGAAAGTAAGGACACAAATCCAAGGACTGTCGTTTCAAAGAGAAAGAAAAGAAAGAGGTCAACATTACTGAAACCCTATTCCAAGAAGTATCCGAGATGATGCTATCAGCTGTTGTGTTTGAAGCAAACATGGTTTGACAAAGCTAATGAGTGGTACATCGATATTGGAGCTATCAGACATGTCTGCTATGATAAGAGTATGTTCTCATCATATACTCCTATCAATGGCAGAAATCTGATCATCGGTAACTCTGCTATATCCAAGATAGAAGGACTTGGCCGCATTATTTTGAAGATGACATCTGGCAAGGAGCTTCTACTAAACGATGTGCTACATGTTCCTGACATCTGGAAGAATCTTATATCAGGCTTCCTCCTAAGCAAACATGGCTTTAGGATGGTTTTTGAGTCTGACAAATTTGTACTCAATAAAGGGATATTTATTGGAAGGGGTTACTTAAATAATAGATTATTTAAGTAAATGTAATGACTGTACACAGAAACCTTGAAATAAATAAAGCTTCTTCTTCTGCTTATATGGTTGACTCTTCTTATTTATGGCATGATAGATTAGGATATGCAAATTTTAATTTATTATGAAAATTAATGAAATTAGAATTATTACCTAATCATGAAATCGATCCACATTATAAGTACAAAGTGTGTGTTAAAGCTAAGTTAGCAAAAACACCATTTCCATCGGTAGAAAGAAATACTGAACCTCTTTAATTCTAGTGATCTATGTGATTTAAAGTCAGTTCAAACTCGAGAAGGTAAAAAGTATTTTATAACATTTATTGATGATTCAACAAGATACTGCTATGTGTATCTACTAAAGTCTAAAGATGAGGCTTTAGAAATGTTTAAATGTTATAAGAATGAAGTTGAAAATCAACTTGGTAAAAAGATTAAAGCTATAAGGAGTGATAGAGGTGGAGAATATGATGCACCTTTTGATGAATTCTGTCAAGAGCATGGCATTATTCATCAAACTATGGCTCCTTATTTGCCTCAATCTAATAAAATTATGGAATGCAAAAATCGCACATTAAAAAAATGATGAATGCTATGTTGATAAATTTTGGTATACTACAGAATTTATGGAGAGAAGCAATTCTTTTAAAAATCATTTTGAATAAGATACCTCTTAAGAAGAAGGATGTTACTCCATATGAATTATGAAAAGGAAAGAAGCCTTCTTACAATTACTTAAGAGTGTGGGGGTGTTTAGCTAAAGTAGCTATTCTAGATCCAAAAAGGTCAAAATAGGACCTAAAACTGTTGATTATATTTTTATTGGTTATGGATATAATAGTAGTGCATATCGCTTTCTTGTGCATAAATAAGATATATCTGATATACAGAAAAATACAATCATGGAATCAAGGAATGCATCATTCTTTGAAGATATATTTTTAAGCAAAAAAATAGAAATAAGTTTAAATAAAAGAACTTATGATAATACTGCTAGTAGTAGTCATCAGAAAAAATATCCTAAAGATGAATCCAGACGCAGTAAGGACCAAAAGTTACAAAGTCCTTTGGTCCTGATTATGTAACTTATATGTTACAAGATGAACCTTAGACATTCAAAGAGGCAATGTCTAATCCAGAAGCACCCTTTTGGAAAGAAGCTGTTCATAGTGAAATTAAGTCCATCATGCACAATCATACCTGGGAGTTGGTAGACTTACCATCTGGTATGAAACCTCTAGGGTGCAAGTGAATTTTTAAGAAAAAGCTAAAGGCTGATGGATCAATTGATAAGTATAAAACCAGATTAGTGGCTAAGGGCTTCAAACAAAAAGAAGGTATGGACTTCTTTGATACCTATTCACCAGTAAGTAGAATAACATCTA
This sequence comes from Calamus simplicifolius, assembly GCA_900491605.1. NCBI lineage: Eukaryota > Viridiplantae > Streptophyta > Magnoliopsida > Arecales > Arecaceae > Calamus > Calamus simplicifolius. The sequence continues at coordinate 553,619 of UESW01004424.1, forward strand.
TAAGAATGTTAATCGCTTTTGTAGCCATTAACAATCTTAAAATGTATCAAATGGATGTTAAACTACTTTTCTAAATGGTGAATTAGATGAAGAAATATATGGAACAGTCTGAGGGATTTGTTGTTCCTGGACAAGAAAAGAGGGTTTGTAAACTTGTTAAATCCTTATATGGATTAAAAAAGTACATAAACAATAACATATGAAATTTGATAATGTCATGTTATCAAATGGATTCAAAATAAATGAATGTGATAAATGTATATATACCAAAACCCTCCCTGAAGGATATGATAATCTGCTTATATATAGATGACCTATTAATCATTGGTAATAATACTGAAATGATTAAACAGACAAATAAAATGTTGATCAAACATTTTGATATGAAAAATATGGGTGTTACAGATGTTATATTAGGGATTCAAATCGCTAGAACATATGAAGAAATAATATTATCTCAATCTCATTATATTGAGAAAATATTAAATAAGTTTAAAAAGTATGATACTATCCCAGTGAAAATATCTATAGATGTTAATCTACATTTGGCTAAGTATATTGGAGAACTCATATCTTAGTTGGAATATTCATGTATAATTGGCAGTTTAATGTATGTCATGAATTGCACTCGTCCTGGCATAGCATACGCTGTCAATAAATTGAGCAGATTCACTAGTAATCCAGGTCCAAGTCATTGGACAGCTCTAATAAGGGTATTAAGATATCTGCAATATACCTTAAGTTATGGATTACATTATTCAAGATATCCAGCTGTATTAGAATGATACAGTGATGCAAATTGGATATCTAACATAGAAGATACAAAATCTATAAATGGATATATATTCACCTTAGGAGGAGGTGTTGTGTCACGGAAATCTTCTAAACAAACATGTATAGCTCGATCCACTATGGAATCTGAGTTTATTGTTTTAGAAAAGGCTGGTGAAGAAGCAGAATGGCTTCAAAATCTTTTAGAAGATATTCTATATTGGCCAAAGCTTGTGTCTGCAATATGCATACATTGTGATTGTCAATCGGTAATTTGCAGAGCACATAATAAGATATATAATGGTAAGTCTAGACATATACGCCGTGGACATAATACCATTAAGCAATTACTTGAAATTGATGTAATTTCTATTGATTATATTCAGTCAAAGAAAAACCTAGTGGATCCATTAACAAAGGGGTTACCAAGAGATCAAGTAAACTATTTATCGAGGGGAATGCGTTTAAAACCTACAACTAAAAAATCTTCATAGTGGATACCTAACCTAGCTGATTGGAGATCCCAAGATCTAGGTTCAAAAGGGATAACTAAATTATGAAGAGACTTGCATAGCACTAAGGATGTCCAATCCTACTCATTCCTATGATAATTGGTGCTACCTGCTAAAGGTACTAGCATAAGTATTGCTTTTAATGATTCTTATAACATGAACATTTATGTTGTGTATAGCAGGATACTCTTAATAAGAATTACCTATGTGAGTGTGAACTGGGCCAATTCTATGAGAATTTTAAGGTTTAATTCTCTAAAGCACTCATGAAACCAGAAGATATTCGGGGCCAAAATGAACACAACCATGAGAACCAAAAGAATGCTTAAAAAAAAGTTGTGATTGTTATTGTTTTGGTTTACACAAAACACTGAAAAGTTTAAGACATCATGTTCACTTTTTAGCAAGTAAACTCGATAACAACTCACTAAGGAAGGTTCAAAGCCACAAGCTACCTATCCTGATACAACTTCATCCCACTATACTCTCTTTAGTGTCTGCATATTCATCTGCATTAAAATCCTTTTGTGTGGGGGATCACCTTTGCTGATCTTTGATGATCTTTGATTTAAGTCCAATTTTCATTCACGTGGGAGATTATTGGGTAAATGGGCCAATAGGCGTTGAATACACTAATGGGCCTTGAAAGCCCATTACCTCCTTATGTGTGTGAATGAGAAATTGAGAGGACATTTAGTTTCACATCGAAAAAATTAAGAAAAGAATGTTCACTTATATAAAAACCTCTTTCTTTATGCTTAAGTTCCTTGGCTCACCATAAGTGGAGAGCTTGAGGGTGATGCGTACTACGCATCACCCCCGCACACACGCGTGTGCGAAGGGCGCAATGGGTGTTTTATAGGCGCACTTCGCATTGTCGCAAGGAGCTTGAGGGGCTTTTAAATTTTTTCTTGATCATGAAGATCCGATGGTGAAGATTGATCGGATTAAGATGAGGGGCTGAAATCAAACGATGGACCGATATGATTGATCAAAGCGGTGTTGTTCGGCTAGATTGATCGTAGCCATTGATGAGAAGACCGTTGAACTATTGACCATCGATTGATTGATCAACAGTTGACCACCAGTGGACCATTGGTGATAGGTGCCCATCCGATCATACCGTTGGTAATAAGGCACCCATCCGATCATGCCATTGGTGATAAAACGATCATTCGATCGTGAAACGACGTATCAAAGCCGTGCAACCACCTAGCTGATCATGTGATCATCGGATCATGATGGTAAAACAGTATATCGGGACGTGGATTGGCTTATCTGATCAGTTGATCTTCATATCACGGAGTGAATCGATGTATCAAAGGCTTCCTTTGATCAAATCCGATTAACCAATTCAAATCGGGTTAAACCCGAATGGATATATCTAAGGGACACCTAAAATCTATAAATAGGATCGTAGGCATTCCATGTCATTAATTCCAATCAATCTAATTTGATTCTATTCTTCTCTTAGGCATTTACATACTCTCCTAAAGAAAGTATAGCAATAGTGCATATAAAAAGAGAGAAGCATTCTTGGTTCGATATTTTTGGAGAATTGTAGTGTTGCATTCATCAAAAAGAGACTATTGTATTCTGAAAGATAATTATCATACAGACCTAAGCACCGTTGCGAGACGAAATTGTCTTAAGAATATAGAGTATAACTCTAAACTCAGCCTTATCAATTAGGTAGCCATAATCTGTACCAGCACTTTCTTGCCACCATTTTAGGTTTATTGTTTTGAGAATCCATGGTTTTTTGATTTTTCATTCATCGCAAGGTTGGATCCTGATATTTTCTTTAGTTTAAAGAAAAGAATAATGTTGCTTTCTAACTAGACATTCTGGTTTCAGGCAAACGAATTGTGAATGCTGATTTGAAGATGCCAATTTGAGAATGGCAAAGGGAAGAAGAATATTTCTTTGCAGAAATAGAGTATCGATCAAAGAAAAATTGTATCAATTGTTGCTGCTGGGATCTGTCCTCTGGCTCGGACGCGATTGGGCTACAGCGTGGGCTTCCTCCTAGGCGGACCTGCAAGACAGTCCTCATGCAAGAGGCGTTGGGGGTGGCCCTCTGCGGAAGACCCTCCGATGCCCACGTCAGTAGAGACCAGCAATCAACAAATATGGGGAGAAGGATCCCCCAGGAAGAGTTCCTCCGAGCTCTCGTAGGAGCTTTCATGGCGGAGTGTGAGAACTGCGAATGAAAAATGGGCATAGAATAGCCGTACCTAAGAGGCTTGAGGGTGGTAGCATTTATAAGCGGTCACCTGACTTTTTGGACGTGCTCTGGATGAGGTCTGAAAGTTGTTGGGATTCGAAACGGATTCGAATCAGGTTGTTACAGGGCCGGTAGGATCCGTATATGGTTAGTTAGAGGATCGACGGCTGGGAGGCAGGGAGAGCTGGCCGATGGCTCGAGACTCAGTGGCTGCGTGGTCCCTAGGCCACTATTGTAGGTCCTAGGCCACGTTTTGGCATGATTCCTTGTTTGGAATCTTATTCTGTTACAGTGAATTTGATCTCTCCCGTGCCAGATTCCGCAGAGGTGTTGTGGTTCAGTCATCATGGCTGGCGGAGGCTCGAGTAGGTACCGAGGCATAAAGGGCGAACATGGCAGCCATAAACGCCTTAATGCAGGGAAGAAAATAAGGCAGTGAATGCCTTAAAGTAGGTGGATATATGTGGCCTTTATGAGGTCATAAATGCCTTGATGCAAAAGACATAGCGTGGTTGCAGAGGCCAAACTATATTTGCCTAACTATATTTGCCGAGGTATGTTGGCCGAACTATATTTGCCGAGGCATGTTGGCCGAGCTATGCTGGCTGAGCTATGCTGAAGCTGGCTGATGCTGAGGCTGGCCGAGCTATGCTAGCCGAGCTATGTTGGCCGAGCTATGCTGAAGCTGGCTGAGGCTGAGGCTGGCCGAGCTATGCTGGCCGAGCTATATTGGTCGAGCTATGCTGAAGCTGGCTGAGGCTGAGGCTGGCCGAGCTATGGTGGCCGAGCTATGCTGAAGCTGGCTGAGGCTGAGGCTGGCCGAGCTATGCTGGCCGAGCTATGGTGGCCGAGCTATGCTGAAGCTGGCTGAGGCTGAGGCTGGCCGAGCTATGCTGGCCGAGCTATGGTGGCCGAGGCTGGCCGAGCTATGTTGGCCGAAGTATATTTGCCGAACTATATTTTCCGAGGCATGTTGGCCGAAGTATGCTTTCTCCTCTCTTTTTATTCCATTAAATGCTGGCTAAGTCATTATGACCGTTTCTGCACCATTAAATGCTCCAGCCTATTGATTTGACTGCCAGATATTAATGAGGGGGCCCTTGGGAGAACCCACGCACATGACGTGGCCCTTTTTTTTCCCTCTTATTCTCTTTCTTCATTATGAGGAGACTCTTGTTGCTAGAACATCATGCTAGTCGGCCAGCTGGCAAGCAGGGCATTTGGACTGGGCGCGACCCCATCGCCGATGTGAGTGGTCAACAATGCAATGACGATTTTACCCCTTATCACATGCCCTCCACTTCCTAGTCCGAAGTGTAATTTCGGATATAGGGAGTAGAATTCTGGAGCAATCTTATTTAGGGGACGTGTCATTCGATCCTCTGTAGAGGAAGTATTTATCTCTGTGTAGGTTAGAGAAAGGCCTGGGCGGCCCTCTTGCTGAAGTAAAATAAGGTGCTTTAGTTGCACTAGAGTGTCCGAGAAATTATCCGGCTGGGATGAAGCTTTAGTGTTGTATCACTCGGATTGGCCGAGGCTGCAGAAATATATCACTCAGTCTTCGATCGAGGCTTTTGATAATAAGAGATGCACTCCGGCTCTGGCCGGGGCTTTTGATAATAAGAGATGCACTCCGGCTCTGGCTGGGGCTTTTGAAGATCAATAAGAAATTCCCTCCGGCTTTAGCCGAGGGTTCCAACATGTCACTCGGTTTTGGCCGAGGTTTCTGTTAATAGGTGATGCCCTTCGGCTCTGGCCGAGGCTTTTGATAATAAGAGATGCACTCCGGCTCTGGCCGAGGCTTTTGATAATAAGAGATGTACTCCGGCTCTGGCCGGGGCTTTTGATTATAAGAGATGCACTCCGGCTCTGGCCGGGGCTTTTGATAATAAGAGATGCACTCCGGCTCTGGCCGGGGCTTTTTATGACCTGCTTCTCATTTTAACTTTCAAGGAGAGTTATAAAAATTTCGCAGGCCTTTTAAAAACTAAACTTAATTCAATAATAAAAATGGGTCTAGAAAGAGCATACTTTTATGGATGAATTTATTACTCGGTTGTTGCCGAGCCTTCAGAAATATATCACTCGGTCTTTGGCCGATGCTCTGGGAATTTATTCCGAGCCTTCTCAAGATGCTACTCGGTTGTAACCGAGGCTTTCAAATATTAATTGTTACTCGGTTGTAACCGAGACTTCAAATAATAAATTACTCGGTGTTGCCGAGCCTTCAAATAATTACTCGGTATTTCCGATCCTTCAAGATTATATTTTACTTGGCACTGCCAAAGTTCGGAGACCGCTCGGCGCAGCCGAGGATTATAAAGATTATATTTTACTTGGCGTTGCCAAGGTACGGAGATTGCTTGGCCCAGCCGAGGATTTATATGACCTGCTTCTTATTGCAGCTTTCAAGGAGAGTTATAGGAATTTTGCAGACCTTTTAAAAACTGAATTTAATTCAATGAATAAAAATGGGTCTAGAAAGAGCATACTTTTATGGATGAATTTATTACTCGGTTGTTGCCGAGCCTTCAGAAATATATCACTCGGTCTTTGGCCGATGCTCTGGGAATTTATTACTCGGTTGTTGCCGATATATTACTCGGTTGTTGCCGAGCCTTCTCAAGATGCTACTCGGTTGTAACCGAGGCTTCCAAATAAATTACTCGGTGTTGCCGAGCCTTCAAAGTGCTACTTGGTTATAACCGAGGCTTCCAAATAATAAATTACTCGGTGTTGCCAAGCCTTCAAAGAATTACTCGGTGTTTCCGAGCCTTCAAAGATGCTACTCGGTTGTAACGGAGGCTTCCAAATAATAAATTACTCGGTGTTTCCGAGCCTTCAAATAACAAATTACTCGTTGTTGCCGAGCCTTCCCAAGATGCTACTCGGTTGTAACCGAGGCTTCCAAATGATAAATTACTCGGTATTGCCGAGCCTTTAAATAACAAATTACTCGTTGTTGCCGAGCCTTCCCAAGATGCTACTCGGTTGTAACCGAGGCTTCCAAATAATAAATTACTCGGTGTTGCCGAGCCTTCAAAGAATTACTCGGTGTTCCGAGCCTTCCCAAGATGCTACTCGGTTGTAACCGAGGCTTCCAAATAATAAATTACTCGGTGTTGCTGAGCCTTCAAAGAATTACTCGGTGTTTCCGAGCCTTCCCAAGATGCTACTCGGTTGTAACCGAGGCTTCTAAATAATAAATTACTCGGTGTTGCCGAGCCTTCAAATAACAAATTACTCATTGTTGCCGAGCCTTCCCAAGATGCTACTTGGTTGTAACCGAGGCTTCCAAATGATAAATTACTCGGTGTTGCCGAGCCTTCAAAAAACAAATTACTCGTTGTTGCCTAGCCTTCCCAAGATGCTACTCGGTTGTAACCGAGGCTTCCAAATGATAAATTACTCGGTGTTGCTGAGCCTTCCCAAGATGCTACTCGGTTGTAACTGAGGCTTCCAAATAATAAATTACTCGGTGTTGCCGAGCCTTCAAATAATTACTCGGTATTTCTGAGCCTTCAAGATTATATTTTACTTGGCACTGCCAAGGTTCAGAGAATTTTGTTGCTCGGCCCAGCCGAGGTTCGGAGATTTTTACTTGGCCCTGCCAAGGTTTGGAGAATTTGTTGCTCGGCCCAGTCGAGGTTCGGAGATTTTTACTTGGCCCTGCCAAGGTTTGGAGAATTTGTTGCTCGGCCCAGCCGAGGTTCGGAGATTTTTACTTGGCCCTGCCAAGGTTCGGAGATTTTGTTGCTCGGCCCAGCCGAGGTTCGGAGATTTTGTTGCTCGGCCCAGCCAAGGTTCGGAGATTTTTACTTGGCCCTACCAAGGTTCGGAGAATTTGTTGCTCGGCCCAGCCGAGGTTCGAAGATTTTTACTTGGCCCTGCCAAGGTTCGGAGATTTTGTTGCTTGGCCCAGCCGAGGTTCGGAGATTTTTACTTGGCCCTGCCAAGGTTCGGAGATTTCCTGTGCAAATAGGCAACTCGGTCGTGCCGAGGATTGGTGAGCAGCACCTGTTTCTTTTCGCAATCTTTGGCAACATAATGTGTGATGATTCATGTTGCAAATTACGAAAATACGTGCCAACAGAAAGGTATAATAAGGCATATCAAAATGGACTTATAGAGGACATACCCTATTGATAATACTTACGGAGATTGTCCGAGTTCCACGTCCGGGGGACAGACTTTTCGTTTAGATCTTGCAGCTTGTAGGTTCCCGGTCCAATGGTCTCTGCCACTTGGTAGGGGCCTTCCCAATTTGGTGCCAATTTTCCTTGCTCCAGCGGTTTGGAGACAGATGCTTTCCGGAGAACAAGGTTGCCGGGCAAGAAAGATCTCCCTTTGACTCTGGAGGCATGATAGCATCCGCGGATAGGGAGGTCCTATCTCCACGGGGATGACAGCTTCTACGCCGAAGGCCATCCGGAATGGGGTCTCGCCTGTGGGAACTCTCTGTGTGATGCGGTAGATCCACTGGCCGAGGTTGAAGCTGGACGTTGGACTTCTGTGAAGCATGGAGTCAAGAACTCCTTGTCTTGGCTTTATGATGCCATCCTTCCTCACGCAAAAGGTGCCTAGGGGGCAACGCGGCAGCCATAAATGCCTTAATGATGGAAGGAGATAAGGCATTAAATGCAGGTAGATGCACATGGCCTTTATGAGGCCATAAATGCTTGGTGCACATAGCGCGGCTATGGAAGCCGATCTGTTGTGCCAAGGCAGGGAGAAGGCAGAGATGGCGTCGAATCGTGGCGAGAGGACACTGGAGAGATGAATCGGGCCCGCCGAGATCTGGGGAGATCCTTGTCGCAGCCCCCTTGCAGGACTAGTCTAGCCTCCTTAGGTCGACATGGGAGGTCCGCAACTCCATGCGGACCAGAAGAAGAAGTGGCTGGAGAAAGAGGAGCTGCGGCCTCTTCTGGGAGGCATGGAGCAGGGGTAGCTACAACTGGATGGGGAGCTGTATGGCGCTCCTGAACTAGATGGGTCAGGGCCTGGACCTGCTGGACCAGTGTGGCGAACAGGTCCTGGGTCACTGGGACAGCTGGTGGCGACGGAGTCTCAGCTGGTGGTGGTGGCAGTGCCACGATACTCATCGGATCGGGTCTCTGGGAGGCGACCCGGTCCTGGGCTTCAGAAGTTGCCCTTCTCCGATTAGCCATTGGAGAGGTTCTCTTTCAGATCGAGATCCTTGTCTCCTTTTTTCAAGTTTAACGGGACTTGAGGCCCTTCCTCTAGCGCCAATCTGTTGCTGCTGGGATCTGTCCTCCGGCTCGGGCGCGATCGGGCTGCAGCGTGGGCTCCCTCCTAGGCGGACCTGCAAGACAGTCCTCATGCAAGAGGCATTGGGGGTGGCCCTCTGCGGAAGACCCTCCGATGCCCAAGTCAGTGGAGATCAGTAATCAACAAATATGGGAAGAAGGATCCCCTCCTCCGAGCTCTCGTGGGAGCTTTCATGGCGGAGTGTGAGAACTGTGAATGAAAAATGGGCATAGAATAGCCGTACCTGAGAGGCTTAAGGGTGGTAGCATTTATAGGCGATCACCTGACTTTTTGGACGTGCTCTGGATGAGGTCTGAAAGTTGTTAGGATTCGAAACGGATTCGAATCAGGTTGTTACAGGGCCGGTAGGATCCGTATATGGTTAGTTAGAGGATCGACGGCTGGGAGGCGGGGAGAGCTGGCCGATGGCTCGAGACTCAGTGGCTGCGTGGTCCCTAGGCCACTATTGTAGGTCCTAGGCCATGTTTTGGCATGATTCCTTGTTTGGAATCTTATTCTGTTACAGTGAATTTGAACTCTCCTGCGCCAGATTCCGCAGAGGTGTTGTGGTTCAGTCATCATGGCTGGTGGAGGCTCGGCGGAGGTAGGTACCGAGGCATAAAGGGCGAACGTGGCAGCCATAAATGCCTTAATGCAGGGAAGAAAATAAGGCATTGAATGCCTATGTGGCCTTTATGAGGTCATAAATGCCTTGATGCAAAAGACATAGCGTGGTTGCGGAGGCCGAACAATATTTGCCGAACTATATTTGCCGAAGCATGTTGGCAACTATATTTGCCGAGGCATGTTGGCCGAGCTATGCTGGCTGAGCTATGCTGAAGCAGGCTGATGCTGAGGCTGGCCGAGCTATGCTGGCCGAGCTATGTTGGCCGAGCTATGCTGAAGCTGGCTGAGGCTGAGGCTGGCCGAGCTATGCTGGCCGAGCTATGTTGGCCGAGCTATGCTGAAGCTGACTGAGGCTGAGGCTGACCGAGCTATGCTGGCCGAGCTATGGTGGCCGAGCTATGCTGAAGCTGGCTGAGGCTGAGGCTGGCCGAGCTATGCTGGCCGAGCTATGGTGGCCGAGCTATGCTGAAGCTGGCTGAGGCTGAGGCTGGCCGAGCTATGCTGGCCGAGCTATGTTGGCCGAGCTATGATGCCAAGCTATGTTGGCCGAAGTATATTTGCCGAACTATATTTTCCAAGGCATGTTGGCCGAAGTATGCTTTCTCCTCTCTTTTTGTTGGAAGATTATTGAAAAATTATATGAACCAATCCTTTTGATTTTGATGATTACTAAAAGCCTTTGAGTTCATTAAAAGATATAATGAGTTTATTTAAATGAGCAATAATTTATTTGAACAATCAATAAAGTTTGACTTTAATCAATTTTGAAAGTAACTTTAAGCTCAATGTTTAAACTTTCAAAAAGAAATTTTATAATTCATGTTTAATCAATGAGTTTTTGGAATAGTTCTTGAATCAATTCTTAATGTCAATTTTATTGAATTCAAGTCAAAACAATGAATTAAAATGAATCTGGAACGATTTTAATGTCAATCAGAAAAGTTTCTGATTTTTGATACGTTCCGGAGCCGACTCCTGAGTTTCAGAGTCGACTCCGCTCAGTGTACAGAAATGTGCATCTGTGTCGAGTCGACCCACGAATTTTGTCGAGTCGACCCCTGATTCTGTCGAGCCGACTCCATGACTGTGCGAGTCGACTCCGCTCAGACACCAGAAGAGTGTTTTTCTGAGCACTTCGCGAGTCGACCCCAACCTTTCATGAGTCGACTCCCGACTTTCAGGAGTCGACACTTTACTTTTGGTGAGTCGACCCCTAACTTTATAAACATTTCTATTTTTGGTAAGACGAGCTCGAGCCGACTCGGAAAAGCATGAGTCGACTCCAGCAAATCTGGGCAAAATTTTTACGGATGCCAACTCAGCTCCAACGGTAAGATTTTTGATTAACGGCTATTTTTCTTTGTCTCTAACGGCTATATTTTTGCAGAATCTATAAATAGAGGAGCTCTTTTCAAATCAAGAAGAGATCAAAAAGAGAGAAAAGAATATCTTTCAAAAAGAGGGAAAAACAGAGCTTTATTGGAAAAATCTTGAGTTCAAAATAGAGTGATTCAAAAGGAGTGAAATCAAGAGGAAGTTTCGTCTGCTCCAGATCATCAATCCACAAGAGCTTCAAAAGAAAATCCAAAAGCTTTTCAAGATCAAATCAAGGATTTTCAACATTCAAAAAAGGAGAAAAAGCTTCAATCTCAACTCCAAAGTTCAAACGGTCAAGAATCTTGCTGAGGCCTGATTCAACACTTCAAGAGGAGTTAAAGAGAGAAGGAAGAAAGCCAAAGCCACAACCATCTGCAAATCAGGCTTTTCTAACCCTTTTTATACTTATTTGTATATTTGCTCAAGGGGAGCTTTCTATATTTAAACTCTTTATTTTATTGTTTGCTGATTCAATCAGTGGATTGAATCAGTGGAGGTAGTTTACCTCGGTAAGCTTGGGATAGCTTGTTTTGGGTTAGTTGTGAGCCCGTGAAAAAACGTGTAGGGTTTTGTGCTGGTAAGCCCGTGTAAAACCAGCTGGGTTCGTTGTGCACCCGGGAAAACAACAAGTTTGAGTTGTGAGCTTGGAAAACAACTCGGCTGTAATCTAGGAGATTATAGTGTGGACCCAAGTGAATCTTGGGAGTGGACGTAGGTGTTGGTTGCACCGAACCACTATAAAATCTTGTGTTTGCCGTGCTCATTTGTCTCTTCTCTATCTCTATCTATATTTCTGTTTGTGCATTGCTTTTAGTTAATTTCACTCACTTGCACATCTTTAATCTTTAAAATATTTAAAAAGTCTTAAATTTTTAAGAACCCAATTCACCCCCCCCCCTCTTGGGTTGCCATCTGGGCCAACAATTGGTATCAGAGCAAGTGCTCATTTAGAATTTGATCTCACGATCAAGGGCTAAAGATCCTTATGGCAACACAAAGTGGTTCATGTTTTGCTGAAGGTCATTCTACGAATAGACCTCCTTTATTTAATGGAACCAACTATTCATATTGGAAAGCTAGAATGAGGATATTCATTCAAGCTTCTGACTATGAATTGTGGGGTGTTATAATTAATGGACCTAGTACACCCACACACTTATTGATGGCACTATTGTTCCTAAGCCCGAAAGGGATTGGAATGATAATGATAGGAAGAATGGCACAATTAAATGCTAAAGCCATTAATATTTTATATTGTTCCTTAGACTCTAATGAATTCAACCGAATCTCAACATGTAATTCCGCAAAAGAAATTTGGGATAGGTTGGAAATACACATGAAGGAACAAACCAAGTAAAAGAATCAAAAATAAATATTTTGGTTCATAAATATGAATTATTTACATGGAACAAATGAAACCATCACATGCATGTTCACTAGATTCACTGATATTGTGAATGGTTTGAAAAGTCTTGGAAAAGTTTATACTAACTCTGACTTGTTCGCAAAATTCTTAGGTCACTTCCAAGATCGTGGGAAGCAAAAGTGACAGCAATCCAAGAAGCCAAAGACCTCAACATCCTACCTTAGAGGAGCTTCTAGGATCCTATGACCCATGAGCTTCAATGAACAACATGTCAATGAGGAGGAGTCAAGAAAGAAGAAACCATGCCCTCAAAGCTGCAAAAGGAAGAAGCAGCAGCGATGATGAAGATGATGATGATGATGAGACTGCTCTCTTGCAAGAAATTCAAGAAGTTTATGAAAGAAGGAGGCCCTTCCACAAAAAGAATTTGGAGCAAAAATGGAAGGAGAAAAAGAAAAGGATAAGAAAAAGGAAAAGGACAAAGAGAAGAGCCCTTAGTATGTTATGAGTGTAAAAAGCCAGGGCATTTTAGATATGACTGTCCTTTACTTAAGAAGGCCTACAAGAAAAAGAAAAAGGCCTACATGGCAACTTGGACTGACAGTGAAGATCTTCTTCCGAAGAAGAAGAACAAAAGAAGTTGCAAATGTTTGCTTCATGGCGGACGACAACGAAGAGGTAAGTTCCGAAACCCCGATGATGAATTTACATTTGATGAAATGTTTGAGCTTTAATGAACTTGATGATTGATTTTAAATTTTGAAAAAGAAAGTATAAATTTTGAAAAATGAAATATTAGCTTAGCTAAAAGTAAAAATGAATTAGCTTTAGAAGTTAAGAACTTAACTAATGAAAAAGAAGAACTTAGAAAGAAAGAGATAATTTAATCAAGAAATAGATTTGTTAAAATCTGAAACTAAAAACTCAACAAAAGATTTAAAAGATCAATTAGAAACTTAGCTTTAGAAAAAGAACAGCAAGTTAAAGAAATGACTTCTTAAGAAAGATGTTAAAAATATAAAGACATTGTTGAGAAATTCACCTTAAGTTCAACTAAACTAAACATGATTTTAGATAGTCAAAAAGCTGTTTTTGACAAAGCTGGTTTAGGTATAACACAGGAAACAAAAATCTTTAAAGAATATTTTTGTAAAAGCCAACCAAAGTAATATAACTTGTTTTAAATGTAATGAAAAAGGTCATAAATCTTTGAATGCAAAACATTAAATAATAACAACAAGTTAAATGTTAAAGAAAGAAAATATGGGTTCCGAAAGGAACAATTTTTGTTGCTACTAACCATGAAGGACCCAAGAAAGCTTGGGTACCTAAACATAAAGTTTAAATTATGTTGCAGGAATGTCTTGTAGCCAAAAGATCAAAGAAAAAGTGGTACCTTGATAGTGGCTGCTCAAGACATATGACGGGTGACAAAGAGGAATTCATCACCCTAGAAGAAAAGAAAGGTGGAGTTGTGACGTTTGGCGATAACGGTAAAGGTCAAATTATGGGCCTTGGTAAAGTTCGCATAACTCCATCTACATTTATTGATAATGTACTTTATGTTGATGGTTTGAAGCATAATCTAATTAGTATAAGCCAATTATGTGATAAAAACTTTAATGTTTCATTTAAATCTTCTATATGCACTGTAACTAATTCTATTGATGATAGCATTGTTTTACTGGTTATAGACATGGCAATGTATACTTGGTTGATTAGAAAAATTATCTTTGAGTGATCATTGCTTAATTGCTGACAATGCTAACATAAATGAAATTAGTTGGTTGTGGCATCGTAGATTAGGTCATGCAAGCACACACCTTATTTCAAAACTAATTAAAATGGATTTAGTTAAAGGATTACCTAAACTAGATTTTGAAAATAATAAAATATGTGATGCATGTCAATTTGGAAAACAAACTAGAAGTTCTTTCAAATCTAAAAATGTTGTTTCAACTTCTAGGGCTTTAGAGCTACTTCACATGGACCTTTTTGGACCAACTAGAACCACAAGTCTAGGAGGAAAGAAATATGGTCTAGTGATTGTAGATGATTATTCTAGATATACTTGGGTAATGTTTTTAGCTCACAAAGATGAGACTTTCTCGATATTCCTGAAATTCTTCAAGAAAGTCACAAATGAGAAAAACACTACCATAGTATCTCTAAGAAGTGATCATGGAACTGAATTTGAAAATCACTTATTTGAAAGTTTTTGCACTGAAAATGGAATTAATCATAATTTTTCAGCCCCTAGGACTCCACAGCAAAATGGTGTAGTTGAAAGAAAAAATAGGACTCTAGAAGACATGGCCCGTACCATGCTATGCGAAAGTAACCTACCAAAGTACTTTTGGGCGGAAGCTATTAACACAGCATGTTACATCTTAAATAGAGCTTTAATAAGACCAATATTAAAGAAAACACCTTATGAATTATGGAATGAAAGAAAACCAAATATAAAATACTTTCATGCATTTGGATGTAAATGTTTCATTCATAATAATGGTAAAAACAATTTAGGAAAATTTGATGCTAAATCTGATGAAGGAATATTCTTAGGATATTCAACAACTAGTAAGGCATATAGAATCTTTAACAAGAAAACCTTAGTAGTTGAAGAATCCATTCATGTAGTTTTTGATGAATCTTTAGCACTAGTTCTGAAAAGCTTGATGATGAGGAAGATACAAACATAATTGAAAAAGATCTTGAAAAACTTAATATTGAAGTATCTTCAGATCATGAGCAAGAAGCTAAAGATGATGATTCACATAAGGACGATGATGTCAATATTGATCATAATGATATAGATCTTCCAAGAGACTGGAGATATGCTCATAGTCACCCTAAGGAATTGATTATAGGTGATCCATCTCAAGGAATAAGAACTAGATCATACATGAGAAATATTAGTAATCATCTTGCATTTGTATCACAAATTGAACCTAAAACTATTGAAGAAGCTGAAAAAGATAATAATTGGATGTTAGCAATGCAAGAAGAATTAAATCAATTTACAAGAAATAATGTATGGACTTTAGTTGAAAGACCTAAAAATCATTCAGTAATAGGATCAAAATGGGTTTTTAGAAATAAACTAGATGAAAATGGCATAGTAATTAGAAACAAAGCTAGATTGGTTGCTAAAGGATATAATCAAGAAGAAGGTATTGATTTTGATGAAACCTTTGCACCAGTAGCTAGATTAGAAGCCATTAGGCTATTACTTGCATTTGCATGTCATATGAATTTTAACTTATTTCAAATGGATGTAAAAAGCGCATTTTTAAATGGATTTATAAATGAAGAAGTTATGTAGAACAACCACCAGGTTTTGAAGATCACGAATTTTCAAATCACGTTTTTAAATTGCACAAAGCTTTATATGGTTTGAAACAAGCACCTAGAGCTTGGTATGATAGGTTAAGTAAATTCTTAATAGAAAATGATTTTACAAGAGGAAATGTTGATAAAACTTGTTTTTGAAAAGAAAAAGTAAAGATTTACTTGTAGTACAAATATACGTTGATGACATTATTTTTGGTGCTACTAACGATTCTCTATGTCAAGAATTTGCAAAGTTGATGCAGGGAGAATTCGAGATGAGCATGATGGGAGAACTCAACTTCTTCCTTGGACTCCAGATCAAACAAAGCAAAGAGGGAATCTTTATCAACCAAACAAAATACACAAGAGAAATACTAAAGAAGTTTGGTATGGAATCAATGAAACCCCTCGGAACACCAATGAGTCCTTCATGCAAGCTGGACAAAGATGAAGAAGGTAAGAAGGTTGATCAAAATATTATCGAGGTATAATCGGATCCCTTCTTTATTTAACAGCAAGTAGACCAGACATTATGTTTGCTGTATGTTTATGTGCTAGATTTCAATCTGAACCTAAAGAATCACATTTAATAGCTGTTAAAAGAATACTAAGATATGTAAGTGGAACAAAAAATGTAGGTTTATGGTATTCTAGAGACTCCACATTAAATCTAATTGCATACACTGATTCTGATTATGCTGGATGTAAGTTAGATAGAAAAAGCACAAGTGGTGCATGCCAATTCTTAGGAAGTAACTTAATCTCATGGTTTAGCAAAAAGCAAAATTCAGTTGCATTATCAACTACTGAAGCTGAATATGTAGCAGCTGGAAGTTGCTGTGCGCAAATCCTATGGATTAAGCGACAACTTGAAGACTATGGTATCACACTTAATAAGACACCCATAAAATGTGATAACACAAGTGCAATTAATTTAACTAAAAATCCAATTCAACATTCAAGAACTAAACACATAGAAATTAGATATCATTTTATAAGAGAACATGTAGCAAATAATGAAATATGTCTTGATTATGTTAACACTGAAGAACAATTAGCTGACATATTTACTAAACCTTTAAGTGAAGAAAGATTTTGTTATCTTAGAGGAGAGTTAGGGATTTGTGATCCATTAGAATGAATTTGAAACCCCTAAGGAAATTTTATCTAAGATTCTTTCAAATCTTGATCTTTAAGGAAATCTTATCTAGAATTCATATCTAATTGATTCACTCATATTCAATGATTATTTTATCAATTTTTATGATCATATTCCGGACACATTTCAGAAATTTCATGTTTTTGGTCTGAAATGGTCTCGGAGCCGACTCGGTGCGTATCGGAGTCGACTCCTGGTTTCGACTGAAACTCTCGGGTCGACCCCTCTTCGGCGCGAGTCGACTCCAAGTCGGGATGACTTTCTGTGTCTGTCCGGAGTCGACCCCTGGATTTGCGCGAGCCGACTCGAAGTGGTCCCAGGTTGATTTATCTAGGGCAGAGTCGACTCGCCGTTCATTTCAAAATTTCCAATCCTTCAAAATACTCTCTCAAAACTCTTCCAAACCCTCCAAAATTCCTAGAATCCCTTATTGACTCTTCCAATCGACAAATGGCCCCCAAAACACGTGGCTCTAACCTTTGTGCGGCCGGCGTCAAGAGGAAGCGAGCCGTTAGGAAAACCGTGAGGCGTCCCGTGCGTGAGCCGTCACCCAGCTCTGATTCTTCTTCTTCTTCTTCTACTCCGACTGCTTCACCTGCTGCTGCTCTACACAGGTAGATAGATTAGCGGATAGGATTATCACTACGGGTAGAAAGGTAGATTTCGAATTATTTGAAGCTGAGGGTTTTCTTGTTGGGAGACATTTGATTGAGATGGGATGGGAGAAAATATGTTCCCTAGATTGCCCGACCTATCCCGCTCTGGTAAAGAATTCTACAAGAATCTGTCTAGAGGAGACATGGCCTTGTTAGCATTGTGAGAGGTCACAGGCTCTCTGTTACTGCTGAGCTTCTTTCTAGACTGTTGGATTTACCTTTATCTGGCACTGCAACCTTTTCTTCAGAAGACCATAGTCCCGCTCTTGCGAGGTTATTAAATCGGGATGTAGTCGGATTTGAAGAGGTTTTTCCAATCAACTCCATTAGAACTGAGATTATTACATAATATCTGCAGTAGGATACTCTTTCCTAAGACCGGAAGATTTGACTATGTATCGGAAAGAGATATCTTTGTAATGGATGCCATTGTGACAGGCAAACCTATAAACCTACCCAGTATGATACTATGGTACATAGCAGACTGTGGAGGCAAAAGAAAGTCAAGTCTGCCCTATGGAATGATCCTTACAAAGATTTTTCAGAGCCAAGGTTGTAATTTCAGATAATGAGCCTATGAGGAATCTGCGACACACTGATTTTTATAGCTTGGCCACCATTCATAGAATGGGTTTTATCAAAAGAATGGAAAATGGGAGAGGAAAGGACTGTTAGAAGAAAGAGCTACAGATGTTGAGGCTGCAGGACCATTAGTCAGACATCCTTCACCTGCACCTCCGAGCCCTTCTGCTTCTGCCCTGCTCCAGCCCCCGTTCCATCTTTTGTTCAAGCTTCATCTTCTGCAGGTTTCTCAGATCAACAGCTTATGCAACTCAAAGTTCTATTTGATGATCAATCTGAAAAACTTAAATCTGAATTTGAGAATAAGTTTATGAATTTGAGAGAGACTCTTTATTCATTGGATGATCGTATCTCTAAGATGAGTCTACTCTCAGCTCTTCTTCGGTATCCTTAAGTGGTGATCTTAAAAATATATTTGAAGAACTTAAGGATATATGCGGAGATGGAGAGACTTATGCAAAGTGCAATGCGGAGCTACAAGACAAGATTTGACAGCTTGCACCTTTGTCGATGAGAGGCTCAAGGATTATGTGAAAATTCAATCTGATGGAATGAAAAATATAGTAGATCATTTAACTAGGATTGTAAGAACTCATTTTTGAGTTATTAGATTTTCAATCCTTGTTATGTACTGAAGTTTTTGTTATGCTTTCATTTTGAAATCAATGTATTAAACATCTTGATGTATTAGATCTTTTGATGAAATGAATTCTCTATGTTGATTACTTAATGTATTTCCTTCTTTCAATGAATGAATGAAATTGTCAAATCTTATCTGATTGAATGAATGTTTATGCTTCTCTACCTTTTTGTTGATAACAAAAAAGGGGGAGAGTTTTATAGCTTTATGATTGTAATACATTTGAGAAAATCAAAGTAATCAATGAGATAAACAATGGATATTTATTTAAGTTTCATAGGGGGAGCTACCTCATTAAGGGGGAGCCTAAGCCTAACTATGAAAACAAAATAAATTCACTAATCAATCATGAATAAACTCAATGTTTTTGTCATCATCAAAAAGGGGGAGATTGTTGGAAGATTATTGAAAAATTATATGAACCAATCCTTTTGATTTTGATGATTACTAAAAGCCTTTGAGTTCATTAAAAGATATAATGAGTTTATTTAAATGAGCAACTAATTTAGTTTGAACAATCAATGAAGTTTGACTTTAATCAATTTTGAAAGTAACTTTAAGCTCAATGTTTAAACTTTCAAAAAGAAATTTTATAATTCATGTTTCATTCAATGAGTTTTTGGAATAGTTCTTGAATCAATTCTTAATGTCAATTTTATTGAATTCAAGTCAAAACAATGAATTAAAATGAATCTGGAACGATTTTAATGTCAATCAGAAAAGTTTCTGATTTTTGATACGTTCCGGAGCCGACTCCTGAGTTTCAGAGTCGACTTCGCTCAGTGTACAGAAATGTGCATCTGTGTCGAGTCGACCCACGAATTTGTCGAGTCGACCCCTGATTATGTCGAGCCGACTCCTTGACTGTGCGAGTCGACTCCGCTCAGACACCAGAAGAGTGTTTTTCTGAGCACTTCGCGAGTCGACCCCAAGCCTTTCGCGAGTCGACTCCCGACTTTCAGGAGTCGACACTTTACTTTTGGTGAGTCGACCCCTAACCTTTATAAACATTTCTATTTTTGGTAAGACGAGCTCGAGCCGACTCGGGAAAAGCATGAGTCGACTCCAGCAAATCTGGGCGAAATTTTTACGGATGCCAACTCAGCTCCAACGGTTAGTTTTTTGATTAACGGCTATTTTTCCTTGTCTCTAACGGATATATTTTTGCAGAATCTATAAATAGAGGAGCTCTTTTCAAATCGGTGAATGAATTTGAGTATCAAAAGAGAGAAAAGAATATCTTTCAAAAAGAGGGAAAAACAGAGCTTTATTGGAAAAATCTTGTAGTTCAAAATAGAGTGATTCAAAAGGAGTGAAATCAAAGAGGAAGTTTCGTCTGATCCATATCATCGATCCACAAGAGCCAAAAGAAAATCCAAAAGCTTTTCAAAGATCAAATCGAAGGATTTTCAACATTCAACAAAAGGAGAAAAAGCTTCATCTCAACTCCAAAGTTTTCAAACGGTCAAGAATCTTGCTGAGGCCTGATTCAATACTTCAAGAGGAGTTAAAGAGGAGAAGGAAGAAAGCCAAAGCCACAACCATCTGCAATCTTATCAGGCTTTTCTAACCCTTTTATACTTGATTTGTATATTTGCTCAAGGGGAGCATTTCTATATTTAAACTCTGTTATTTTGATTGTTTGCTGATTCAATCAGTGGATTGAATCAGTGGAGGTAGTTGTACCTCATGGTAAGCTTGGGATAGCTTACGTTTTGGGTTAGTTGTGAGCCCGTGAAAAACAACGTGTAGGGTTTTGTGCTGGTAAGCCCGTGTAAAACCGGCTGGGTTCGTTGTGCACCCGGGAAAACAACAAGTTTGAGTTGTGAGCTTGGAAAATAACTCGGCTGTAATCGAGGAGATTATAGTGTGGACCCAAGTGAATCTTGGGAGTGGACGTAGGTGCTGGTTGCGCCGAACCACTATAAAACCTTGTGTTTGCCGTGCTCATTTGTCTCTTACTCTATCTCTCTTATATTTCTGTTTGTGCATTGCTTCTTAGTTAATTTCACTCACTTGCACATCTTGAGTAAATCTAGTTAAAACATTTCAAAAAGTCTTAAATTTTTAAGAACCCAATTCACCCCCCTCTTGGGTTGCCATGTGGGCCAACACTTTTTATTCCATTAAATGCTGGCTAAGTCATTATGACCGTTTCTGCACCATTAAATGCTCCAGCCTATTGATTTGACTGACAGATGTTAATGAGGAGGCCCTTAGGAGAACCCGTGGCCCTTTTTTTCTCCTCTTATTCTTTTTCTTCATTATGAGGAGACTCTTGTTGCTAGAACATCGTGCTAGCCGGCCAGCTGGCAAGCAGGGCATTTGGACTGAGCGCGATCCCATCGTCGATGTGAGTGATCAATAATGCAGTGACAATTTTATCCCTTATCATCAATAATAGCGGATAAATGAAACTGCATTGATTAAAGAAAAAAGGCTGTTATCATGGCGAAAGAAATGGCTGTTTGAGACATTTTGTTCTCCATCCTTTGGTTTGATGTTCATTTTCAATCATGTACTCTTAAACACGTAACAGAAGCTTCAGGGAATTGCAGGTCCACATGAGGAGGTAATGAATATGAGAATCATGATCTGTACCAAAGTCAATATATATCGGTAAAGTGCAGCATAAAGAACTCTGAGATCCAGACGTCATAGCGTTGATAAGATAAATAGGATGCGATTGTGCTCATTTTGACTGGTTTCTTTCAAGTGTCAAACTGCTCTTCTATTTCATCCCTGCTTCGCTCCAATCTTTTGTTCCTTATTTATTTATTTATTTATTGATAATATAAGAATTTTTTTAATTAAAATATTGATCTCTTTCTTTAACCAAGCGAAATGAAAAGGATGAATTCTTAATTAAGTTAATAAAAAATAATAATAATAATAATAATTAGATAAGATCGTATAATTCTCCCCGGCTCTTCTAAAACGGGTACCATCCGTCCCACGTGGCTACTATCTCGAGAGCTATGTCAGGCTGGTAGTCCACGTGGCGAGAACACAAAAGATCAAAATCTGCTCCGCGGAGCACCGTAACCTTCGTTCCCAGCAGAGCGAAAGGCCGCCTCGTCGTCTACTCGTCTCGCCCTCGCCAGCCTTCGTCCTGCTGCTCTCGTGAACCGCGGTCGAGTCGAACGGAAAGAAGGGGGGTGGGAATCACCGGTCAACGATGACGGAAGCGGTGGTTCGGAAGAAGCCGGGCATGGTGAGCGTCAAGGAGATGCCGGTGCTCCAGGACGGGCCGCCGCCGGGGGGTTTCGCGCCTGTGAGGTACGCGCGGCGAATCCCGAACAAGGGCCCCAGCGCCGTCGCCATCTTTCTCACCGCTTTCGGCGCCTTCTCCTGGGGCATGTATCAGGTCGGCAAGGGCAACAAGATCCGTCGGTCAGTCCTCCATTCACCACTTCTCTATCTTTTCTAGGGTTTTCTCGACCTCTTATCGATTTGATTGGGTTTTTGGGAATCTAGAAATTGTGCCGGTTTTCCATTTGTTTTAAGAGTTTGGGAGTTGATGATGGAACAAATCAGATTGATGGAGCCTTTACTGATCCGATCGTCATTAAAATGCTAACTTCGACTAGTTTCTTGATTGTGATATAATTAATTTCAGATCTTTAGGTCATAATTTGCGGGTTTGGGTGTCGATGTTGAAATATTGAAGCTGACGCAGGTCGTCATCTGGGTGTGATTCAAGCATTAATTTATTTTTTTCCTGACAGCAATTTTGTTGAATATTCTGGGCCATAGATCATAAATTGTGAGAAAAGATTAATCTTTTCGTGCCTATGGTATTTTAGCAATAAGAAAATTTGAGGTCAGAAGCAAAAGCACGGAAATTAGGGTGTAGTTTTGCCATATCTGGTCTCCACTGAGGCGATTAGTGCCTATCAGCACCACCATCAACATGTTATCTTCTTCTTGTTATCGGCTGCTGTTGTGCTACCATTTAGTTGGTGCTGTAAACCGTTGAAGTTGGATCATGTGTTGACTTCAGACATATGTGAAGGCTGTGTTCATTGTCACCGCTGCTATTGTTTTCTGTAGCTGTAGAAACCTACAGATCACTATCATAAGCATGTTGATTCTTCGTAATTTGAATTAGGGTCAGAGGGCATTTGGTTTGGGGATAAAGAAACAGGTGGAAATTTAAAAATGTTGCCCAATATTTCCCTTCCCTTTTGGAGTCTGGGTGTTGACGTTGAGAAACCAAGATTGATGGAGGTCTACTGATCTGATCGTTATTTAAATATACCGTGGAAGGTCCATTCAGAATTCTAGGTCTTTTTGGTGATCTGTGTGCCAATATATTACATCATTCCTCTCGACTCTACCTCTTTTTATAGACTTGAATGTGCTTTAGGGTTTCAATCTGATCTTTCTTGCCATTATGGAATTAGATTTTCTTTAGTGCTGTGATTTGATAAGGGAATTAAGAAATGTGGAATTTTAGAGATTTTGTCTTATCTTTTTCTTCTAGAAATCAAGGTTAGGTTGCTTTACTAACCTGATTTTATGATTATAGTG
Source organism: Calamus simplicifolius (assembly GCA_900491605.1). Taxonomy (NCBI): domain Eukaryota; kingdom Viridiplantae; phylum Streptophyta; class Magnoliopsida; order Arecales; family Arecaceae; genus Calamus; species Calamus simplicifolius. The sequence goes on from UESW01004424.1 coordinate 576,670, forward strand.
CTAATTTTAGCTTAGTTTACTCAAATTGTTGGCCTTTTCTTGGTACTGTGATTTGATACAGGACAAATTAGCAAATGTCTACAGATCTTGCTGTTTTGTCTCCTCTTCTTTGTAGGATTTTGGTATTGATGTCAAGATTTCAAGGCTGGTGGAGGCTAGTTCATCTGATCATACTCTAATATGAATTTTGTTTTTTTAACAGAATTTAATTTAAACCTTTTCATCTATTAAAATTTGCGAAAAGGTTGATGTTTTCAATAATATGCTATATTAGCAACAAAGAAATTTTAGGGATTTTGGGTTCTGAGTGTTGGGACATTGGGAAACCAAGATCTATAGAGATTTATTCATCCTAGTATGGTTAAAATATAATTTTAGCTCACTTTTTGACAGAAATTAGTTAGATTTTTTATTTAGCTCATAAATTGTTAGAAAAGGTCAAACTTTACTTAAATATGTTACATTAGCAATTTCACAATTTAGGATTGAAGCAATAAGCATGGACGTTAGTGTATATTTTCCCATTTCTGGTCTTTATTGAGATAGCCAGGGCCCATGACTGCCATTGCTGCCCTCTTCCTCCTCATTCCAACAAGTCATCATGGACGTACCGTCTCTTCTAGAGTTGCTTTTATGTAAAGGTGAATCATTTCTGAATTTGGAAGTTTGATGTCTACTGTCTTATACTGCAATAGTGAATAGAAACATGTACAGTACAAAATTATTTTTTTCTAGAACTAATGTCACCTTACTATAGCAGGCTAATGACTGGTCATTAATTTTGCAAATCCGACTGCAGAAACTAGAAGATTTTGCAAGTTAAATCAGCTCATTGGACTCTGAGCTGCTTATGTTTTTCTCCCATGTGAAACTGGTTATCGCGTGACATACAAATTTTGGCATTCACATGGTGTTTAAGCTAGGTCTGTAAATTACTTAATTCATCTATTATTTACTGGCTCCATTATAGAACCAATAGAAAAGTTTTTGTGAGACTGAGCCTTCTGCAAGATCCACCATTGGTCTGATTAAATAAATGTAGGTGGAGGAGAGATTTAGGGACAGTCTGTGTCTCTGGTGAGTAGGGATGTTGTAACTATAAATTGAATGGTAAACTATTTCTAGGATCTTGGGTGCTAACAAAAAATTATGTTTCCACAGTCAAACCTTAGAAGCAACCAGTGCGGTCAATGGGCTGGGTCATTCTTAAGAGCCCAAAGACCCACTTGGAAAAAGCCAGGCGCGGGCTCAGTTTTTAAGGGTGGGCTTGGACTAAAAATTGAGGCCTGGCCAATTTTGAGTTGGGCATGTGCTGAAAATTTACTGAAAAAACGAAAGGGTTCAGTTCTAAGTCCCGTGCAGCCCCAAAGCATAAACTGACTCAGTTCAGGCTGCGCTTCCCCAACTGTTTTACGGCATCCGCTCTTTCTGGCACTCACTATTGGGAAAAAAAGATGATAGGATCTAATTGTTGTATTTTAAAAGAAAATTTCTTGGGTTGTGGGATTCATTGATTGCACTTCTCATTGACATGTCTAACATTTGGTCTTGATTGCAGTAGGCTTCTTTTCTGTGCATTAGTCTTGGTTAAGGTTATTCTTTTAATCAAGAAATAAGTAATCAAGCTTTATTTTGCTAGGTGATCAATGGGTGTAAGGTGTCCATTGATTACTCTTAAATTTATCGAGATCAACCCGAACTTGAACTTCCCTTGAAAATTTTATGCTTGAGCTAAACTCAATCAATGTATGTCTGAGCTGAATTTATTAATTGCAATGCAAGACTCATATAACCGATCATTCCCTGAGGTCCCATCCTGAATCTTGGTTTACTTATGATGAGTGGCAGCTAGAATGTCAATTTGAAAATCAGGAAGCACATTAGAATCAAATTGTAAATCGTTAATGTAGTATTGTAGTTCTCAATAAGGAGATAATGGTATTCCTAGTATCATTTCCACTTAAATTGCTAACATCAACCCTCTCTCCTTCCTCCTCTCTTTCTTTTTTTTTTTGGTTGTCTCCCTTCTTTGTTATGCCATATCTGGGAACCATTTCCAAACTGATAGGGTTTTGACTGCTGCTTAAGAACCCAAAAGTTGTTGTTTCCTTTTTTTTTTTTTAATTCAATGCCTTCATACTGGGCTTGGATGTGGCTGACAACTAGGAGAAGCTCCAATTGTTGTCCCCTCACCTCCATCTTAAATCCCCACCTCCATCTTAAACCCCTATCGCAGTTGAATATGAAACATTAAATCTGCATGCCCTAGTCGTATCCTATGCTCCTTGAGATTATAATGTTGGAACAAGTTCTTTATTCTTATAACTTCCATCCTGTTTGCTTAGGTCCTATCTATGCCCTAGTCCTATCTATGCTTAGGTCTTACACTCGACCATCCTTATATTCTGCATGTCTAGATGACCGCTATTGGTTCCCCCATCATTTTGTTTTCAAGTGATACAAATGCTAAGCTTCCTCAGTTGAACCAATTCTACCTCTGAGTCTCTACTTATCTGTTACACATTGCATGTTCCAATCTTTTTAGTTGCCATATATATATATATATATATATATATATATATATATATATATTGGGGTTTAATTCTAGCACGAAAGTATTGTATGATCGACGCATTCTATTGAAACTATATGAAACAGAGTATTGGATAATATTGAAACAACATGTGAATAAATTAAGTATAACAAAAATGCGCATATTAAGATGGATATGCGGTAACACTTTAAAAGATAGAATTAGAAATAAACACATATAAAAAATGATAGGAGTAGCCCTAATTGAAGATAAAATAAAAGAAAATCAATTATGGTGGTTTGGACATATACAATGAAGATCTTTAGATGCTCCAATTAGAAAGAGTGATTTTTTAATAATCGATAGTAATGATGACAGTAGAGGTAGCCCTAAATTAATATGCAGAAAAATAATTAAAAAATATATAACTATTTGTAATTTAAGTGTCGACTTAGTTATGAATAGAATAGAGTAAAGAAAGCAGATTCATGTAGCCGATCCTATGTGGTTGGAAAAAAAAAAAAAAAAAGGGCTTAGTTGAGTTGAGTTGGGGTTTAATTCCAGTAAATATTTAGTATATTTAGGCACATTTTTGGCTAAATAGACTCTGGGTAATTATGATTCCACTGTATTGATATCTTTAGTGAGCTCAAGGAAGAGAAATATACTGCTCGCAGAGCAATACTTCCCTTGCTTCAAGCAGAAGAAGATGAAAGGTGAGAATGCCAAGTTTCTCTTACTTTAAATCAGTTTTTTTAAAAAATAATATATAGGATTATTTCTTTGTATGGATCTTTTGTTGGGAATCCTTTGATTTGCTTGTAGATTTGTGAAAGAATGGAAGAAATATTTGGAAGAGGAGGCTAGAATTATGAAGGATGTGCCTGGGTGGAAGGTTGGCGAGAGCGTGTATCACTCTGGGAGATGGGTGCCGCCTGCAACTGGTGAGCTCCGACCAGATGTGTGGTGAGGGGTGTAGCATATGCACTCAATTTCAGATGAATCATCAAATTTGAGTTCTGTGGTCACTGAATGTGATTTGAAGCTTGACTTTACTTATGATGTCTGAAACCGAAATTTTTTGTCCATGCGTTAAGCACCTACTCTCTCTCTCTCTCTCTCTCTCTCTCTCTCTCTCTCTTATAAATAGATGATTATATTAACGAATCGATAGATTAAAATATAAAATGTATTTAAGAACGAGGTGCAGCCTACTGGCTCATCTTTGCTTGGACAGTCAAGAGGGTTTTGTCCAATCAATAATCTTATATCACAATAACTTTTATTTTGTACTCTTGTGTTGGCAATGACTGCTGAGAGAGGCGGGTGCTAGACAGCTGGACGAAGGTAATTGCTTGCGGTGGCCATGGAAAGCTCGTGTGAAAAGTCAGGAGTCATCTCGAAACGTGATCCTGGTTGCGAGCCAGGCGGAAACACGGTTGGCCTTTAAATGCTTCCTTGCTGCGCGTGGCATCGCAAGCGTGATTGGAGGATGTAGCAGCTTCACAAAATGAGGAGCATTTGGTACTTCAGACCTGTTTATATTTATTACGTATTCTTCAAGACCTTTTCAGCTGATAAAAGAGTCGGCATCCAAAGGATCTAGACTAAATGCAAGGCAGCACGAGCTTTCGTAATCTAATCCCTCGACAGGAGCTTGCCAATATTTCTCCCACCGACTCCACGCAATGAAGAGCATTTGTGTCTCGGTGCTGAAGTGGTAGGGGTGTTTATTATTATTGTCAGATCACCTCCTCGAATGTTTGATCATTTTTTTTCAGATCATTTTTTTCAGTATGCTAAAAATCTTTCGACAAATATTACTTGATCGAGAGCCTACAAAAAAGAGAATCTTTTGACACTTAAGTCAATGTTTTGGGTAACGATTGTGAGCTTAAAAAAGCTTAAAAAAGAGAGGCTTAGAGCTTTTTATGAACAAGAATGAACAAGAATGAATGTATGTTGTTTGTGATTTTTTTTGATCGAGGATTTTTTTACCCATTTTATTCATTTTTGGCCTTCGAGTTGCTTGCTGGGGAAGCTTGGAGCCTTGTTATCTTGTGAGTCATGTGAGGCTTCATGATGAATTATAACTTTTGGGGCTCATCTGGTTGGAGTGGTTGAGGCTTCATAACGAATGATGACTTTTATAGATGGAATGCCAGGGCTCATATTTGTGAAACTTATGGTACTGCCATTTGGCAGAGCTTTTATGGTGTTGCTGGCTTCTTAGTGGCATATCAGAGCTATAGGTATTGTCCCATCAAATATGGATGGTTGTAGTTGGTAGGACAAGTTTTGTCAGAGTAGATGATCACTGAATTCAAACCGTTATCGTAAATCGTTGCAGGTTGGCAGGTCATGGGCAGTAGCCACGAAGTCTGCCAGGTGTTTTCCATCTCGCCCGTGGCCATCCTTGCGTGTATCGGATGGCATGAAGGATGTATGGTTAGTTGGTGGTATTCCCGATAAACTTCACGTCCGCCTCATCATAAGTTATCCTTGCAGTGAGATAAAAGGTGATGGCTAGTGCTCCAAAGGTTGTCACCAGCACCATGGCACTTAGTACAAGTGATGAGGTATGGTATCACTGTGTACCAACTCCACTAGCCTTGAATTTCCTTTAGGATTAAAAGTACAGACTAGTCCAAAATCAGCTTTTAAGTATTCCTTCGTTGCCAGAAAGCAGAGAGTCTGGACTTGGGAGCTTGGGATGTCTGGGGGTTGTAGAGGGCGTTTGTGAACTAGAGCCGTCCGTGGCCGGGAGTCCGTGAGTCAGGGGCCGCCTAGGGAGACCCACTTGGGAGCTAGCATCAGGAGCTTCTGCTTGGACTTGGGAGCTTTCGGATGGATTCAAAGCAGGGAATGGAGGCAAGAGTAGGTGTTGGTTGGTGCTGTAGCCAGGGTTGGAAGCAGAAGACAAAACCGGGAGTTAGCTGGGACAGAGTCGTCAGGGACGACAATGAGGTGTGGAGTCAAGACGAAGTCATCGGGTGTCGAGGCTGAGCTAGGAGCAATTGGAAGCCCGGGGGAGGCTGCCAGGAGCCAAGGATGGTGATCGGAGTCGGTCGGGTGCTGCCAAGATCATCGGGTAAGACTGAGAGTGACCATCCGATTATGGGATCTGAGAGCGACACGAGATCAGAACGCCATTGGAATAGAGCCAGGAGACTAGGAGGAGTCTGTAGGAGAAGAAGACGATGACATGGGTAACAACTGTGAAGATGAGGACGAAGGTGCCAGAAGTTAGAGATGGTGCAAGGAGTTCCATGTGAAAATAAAGACCAGCTTTGAATGAACCCAGGCATTTATGGCAGGAAGGGTTAGAGAAAAAGGATAGGGGCCACTGACATGTCATTTGATTTGGTGGGTAGGAATTGTTAGTGGCCTGATGTTCCTTGGTTGTTTGAAGGGAGAGTGATGTGGCCTTGAATCATAATGCACCTAATCACTGTGAGGAAAGATGCTGTTGGGACCGTCCTTGGGTAGGCAGACTAGAATAGGCTATCGAGGACGGGCGTTGAGGATGGGACCAGCTGGAAAAGGCCGAGGACGGAGCTGGAGTCGTCGAGGACGGAAGCAGAGAGAGGCCATCGAGAACGGCCGCCTAGGAGGATCGACTAGAAAAGGCCATCGAGGACTTCCTTTACTTTCTTCCTCTCATGTCCATGACTTGACTATTGAATGCTCCACTCCTTTAAATTCTCTCCAAGTCATTATGACCACTTCTGCACCATTAAATGCTCTATCCTATTGACTTGGCTATAGGACATCAGTGACAAAAGGTGGCAGTTGAGTGTGACTAGGAATTAATTGCCAAAGAGATGTGGCAGCCACAATATGCAATCCCATCACGTGCATGTAACTTCCAGGAAAAGGCAATAAATGCCCTGGCGTGCGCAAAAAGGACTGCCCTTGGGAAAGGCCGCCTAGAAATTAAGGGGCCGCCCAAAAACACAGGGCTGCCTAGAACTTGCTGATCACTATTGCCTACGGGGTTAACTGGCTCCATCATATGCCCCCCACACTCCTTGAGCTTGTGTGCCCTGCATCAGCCAAGCGAAAGGAGTATAGAACTTTTTACCTTTGCACCTGTCATTTCATGCTAATTTTGGGCTTTGATCCCTTACTGGTGGAGAGATCTTTTTTTGCATTGCTTTGGATAATTTGTGTCTGCCTTGTGTGGACTTTTGCCTGCTCAAAGAACTCAAAGAACTTTAAACAATGTTGAGGGTAAGTTGATCACCTTTGACTGGCTAAGAGCAGCCAGTAATCTCCTCCTGACGTAGAGTCTGGAAGTGGATTCCCATCAACTGTGAGTTGGGAGTTGATCTGCCCAAATTATGAGTTGACTTGGGGCTTTAAGTTGGCCGTTAGCCGTTGAGGCAAATATAAAGCCGCAGAGGTTGGTAGAGCTGTTAAGGCCGCGATAATGCTGCTGAGGCAAAGATAAAGCTACTAAGGCTGATAGAGCTGTTAAGGCAGTACTAAACCATTGTGGTTGTAATGATGCCGCTGAGGCAGAGAAATAGAGCTGCTGAGGCTGCAATAAAGTAACTGAGGCAGATGTAAGGCCGTTGAGGTTGATAGAGCCATTGAGGCTACAATAATGTCGCTGAGGCAAAGTTGATGCCGATGCTAGGATCGGTCTTGGTGCTGAAGCTGGAGTTAGGCTTTTGGCACCAACGTGAAGTCGATCTTTGGTGCCATCCTGGCGACGGGCTTTGGTGTTGAGCTAGCCTCGGGCTTTGGTGCTGTCTTGGTGACGGGCTTTGGTGCTAACGCAAAGTTGGTCTTAGGTGCCGAGCTGGCCTCGGGCTTTGGTGCCGTCCTAGCAACGAGCTTTGGTGCCACCACGAAATCGATCTTTGGTTCCTTTTAACCCCGAAGGGTGACCCGAGGGTGCTGGGATCATGCTCGAGTTCCATTTTCTTTTGATATGAGGTCTAGAAACGGCTGCCTGAGAATAGTCGGCAACCTATTGCAGATGTATAATTTGAATATAGTTTGAGTTAAGGCCTTACCCGGTTGGCCATTGGCCGTTGAAGCAGAGTTAAGCCTTTGAGTCAAAGATCCACAGCCTGGGTGGCCGAACGGATCAGAGTCCTTCCCAAAAAGCCGGTTGAATTTCCTTAGTTGGTTGGGAGCAATCAGCTTCGTCAACTATAAGCGGAGAGTTGATCTCTCTCGCTGTGAGCTGACTTAGGGTCTTCTAATTAGCCAATTGGATGGCCTGAAGCTTCTTTGTGAAACACCGTGGGGGAGTTTTCCTTCTCCTGCTGATTTGGATACTTTAGCATGTTGGCGATCTGCCCCCCAAAGGAACATGTCGACTGAAGGTGGAAGGTATCGGTGTCGAAATCCAAGAACAGCTGGAATAGAATCCGCGGGAGGTCTTGGGCTCGGTTTGGCTCTTAGGTGCAGCAGAGTGAAGAGGGGGAAGGTGGAGTCAACAGTCAAAGTCCCTTGTCCCCATCTTCCACCTTGCATTAATTGCGCCAACACCTCCCGACCCACTACCACTAGGAATCAAAAAGGCCTATAAATGCTTGAGGTGACTGGCTATGGGCAATGCCTCAAGTTTGTCCATTCTGCCACTGATACCTTCATTTAGGGGGCTTTAATATGCTTTTACTATTTAATCTGTTGGGATTCCTCCCAGCATAACTGCATAATTGGTAGAAATCTGAGCGCGTGCCACAATGCAAAGGCTTGCAATTTAGCATCACAGAGCTATCTTTCCTTTAGTGCCCTCCGTGCGAAGTCAACTTTGTCGATGCGAATATATTTCTGCACACAACTTAGGAGCTCAGCGTATGAGCTGGGAGGCTTCTTATCCAGTGAATAAGTAAAGTGAAAGCGGCAAAGTCCCTGCTTCAGGGGCAAAGTAGCCATAGCATCGCTGAGGTAATAAACCTCCATGGCTGCCACCTTGAAACGGGCTACAAAATCTTTTAGGGGTTCTTCCTCCTTTTGTCGGATGGAGAATAAGCTGTCTGCCACCTAGAGAATCCCTCGATAGGCATCAAAGTGCATCAAGAAAGTCCTCTCTAGCTGTTTGAAAGAGTCGATGCTGTGCGGAGGTAGGAAAGAATACCAAGCACGCGCAGCTTTCCGCAGGATGGTCAAAAAAATCATACATAAAAGGATATCAATCACCCTTAAATTTGCATCAGAGCCTTGTAGCTCTTGAGGTGGTCAAGTGGATCTATGGTACCATCAAACGGATCCAACTAAGGAAGGCAGAACCTGAAAGGGATGGGCTCTTCCATAACAAGGCGAGTGAGGGGTGGATGAGTGTTGTAGTCCATCTCTGGCTGATTATTAAGCCTCTGACTGAGTTCCTCCAGCTTCCAGTGTTGTTCGTCCAAGCACCTCTTCATCTCATGATTAAGGTCCTCCCCAGATGACTTGGAAGATAAGTAAGGGGAGGAGTGATGCCACTGATAATGCTTCCGCTCGGGTTCCTTCTCGTATCGCCGTCGGGGAGAGGGACTGCTTGAGCGGAAGGCAGGAGACCGCAGTCTTGTGAAAGCTTCATGGTGATGGTGCATAGGTGAAGCATGATGGCGGTAAGCCTCTCTTTGAGAAGATCTTTCGCGAGTGGATTGTTGGCTAACTAGTGCAGCTATCACAGGCGGTGTGAGAGGCTTGGGTTGCTGTTGAGCGGCCATCGAGCGTTGGTTTTGCAGCTCATGAATTGCTGCAATCAAGGCTTGAACTTGTTGATTGAGGATGGCTAGTTGGTTAGTTAGAGCAACTGAAGCTAGTGATGAAGGAGGAATAGAGAAGGTGATTTTTTGTTGCTCATTGTGATATAGATGCCTCCTGGTATGACTGGCGGAAACTTTTGGAATGCACATCACCACCATAGCCATCTTAGAGGGAACAAAGGCTTACAACTCAGGGAGACATGGCTCTCTTTCCTTCAATGCGTACATCCCTTTACCTGGCGCGCCAATCTGTTGTTGCCAGATCACCCCCTTGAACATCCATGAGTGTTCGGTTGCCTTTTTCGATGTGCCGAGAATCTTTCGGCAGGCATCACTCAATCGAAAGCCTACAAAAAAATTCCGAGGATCAGAGATTTCAGTGGGGACCCTTCGACGCTCAAGTCAGTGCTCTGAGCAACAACTGTGAGCTTGAGAAAGCTCGAAAGAGAGAGAGGCTTAGAAATCTCTGTGAGCAAGAACGAGCATGTGTTGTGGTTTTTTTTAGTTGAAGGTCCCTCTTACCCATTTTATTCATCTTTGGCCTCCAAGTGGCTTGCTTGGGAAGCTTAGAGCCTTGTCATCTTATAAGTCACGTGGGGCTTCATGATGGACCATGACTTTTGAGGCTCATCTGGTTGAAGTAGTTGAGGCCTCATAATGAATGATGACTTTTGTGGATGAAATGTCAGGGCTGATGTTTGTGAGACTTGTGGTATTGCCACTTGGTAGAGCTTTTATGGTGTTGCTAGCTCCTTAGTGGCATGTTAGAGCTACAGGCATTGTCCTGTCAAATATGGGTGGTTGCAGTTGATGGAACAAGTCTCATCAGAGTAGATGGCCATTGGATTCAAACTGGTGCCGTAGATCATTGCAGGTTGGCAGGTCATGGGCAGCCGCTATGAAGTCTGCCATGTGTTTCCCACGTCGCCCATGGCCATCCCGATGGGTATTGGATGGCATGAAGGATGTATGGTTAGTTGGTGGTATTCTCGAGAAACTCCACGTCCGCCTCCTCATAAGTTATCCTTGCAGTGAGATAAGAGGTGGTGGCCAGTGCTCCAATGGTTGTCACCAGCACCATGGCACTTAGTACAAGTGATGAGGTATGGTACCACTATGTACCAGCTCCACTAGCCTTGAATTCTCTTTAGGATTAAAAGTCCAGGCTAGTCCAAAATCAGCTTTTAAGTATTCCTTCGTTGCCAGGAAGTAGAGAGTCTGGACTCGGAAGCTTGGGATGTCTAGGGGTTGTATCGGGCGTTTGTGAACTAGAGCCGTCCGTGGTCGGGAGTCCGTGAGTCAGGGGCCGCCTAGGGAGACCAACTTGGGAGCTAGCATCAGGAGCTTCCGCTTGGACTCGGGAGCTTCCAAATGGATTCAAAGTAGGGAACGGAGGCAAGAGTCGGTGCTGTAGCTAGGGTTGGAAGCAGAAGACGACCGGGAGTCAGCTGGGACAGAGTTGTCGGGGACGACCGTGAGGTGTGGAGCCAAGACAAAGTCACCAGGTGTCGAGGCTGAGCTGGGAGCAATTGGAAGCCCGGGGGCAGCTGCCAGGAGCCAAGGATGGTGACCGGAGTCGGTCGGGTGCTGCCATGATCATCGGGTAACACTACAAGAAAATACTGAAATAGCGACGCAAATTTAGCGACGCCAAATTGCGTCGCTAAATTGCGACTACTTTGCGACGCCTTTGTGACAACAAAATATTGCGACGCATTAGCGACTCATTAGCGACTCAATTAACCAAAAAATCAAAAAAAAATTATATTTTTAATATTGCGACGCAATATTTTTAAATTAATTTTTTATAAAATATA
>UESW01004424.1:594144-747321 GCA_900491605.1 Calamus simplicifolius
TATACATCATTAAGATATGTTGACATTTGAAATATTATTTCATTGCTTGAAAAATTCGTTAATTTTTTGTTGCAACTTTACATATAGGTATCTTAAGAAGTTAAAAAATAATGTGCGTAATAAGGCTAGGGTTGAAGGTTCTATATGCAATGCACACTTGGTCGAAGAAGTTTCAGCTTTTGCCTCGCATTACTTTGAGGGTCACGTCCACACGAGGAGCCGAAATCATGGTCGTAACGATGACGTATGTGTGGACGAAGCAGAAGCTAATGACGGTAGAATATCAATTTTTAAAGCTATCGGCCGTTCATTTGGTGGGCAGAAGTCAAGAAATCTTAGCGATATGGAGTATAATGCAGCACATTATTACATCCTAATGAACTGTCGAGAAGTCGATCCATATATTGAGTAAGTGTATACTTCAATGCTAAATTGAAAATTTAAATTTATATAATAATATACCATAATATTTAATTTCTAACAGTAGTTTTCATCCTTTTCATCCCATAAGGATGTTTTGTGATAGACAACGACAGATGAATCCCGACATCAGTCAAGTTGCAATTGGGCAGAAATTAGAAATGGAGTTTGCTTACTGGTTTTATGAATTTGTGAGTAGTATCACTCAATCAATTTCGATAATGGCAATTATTTTTTGAATTGGATGTCAATAGCTTATTAATTTATAGGTCAACGGTCCATGGTCGACAACCGACAATATTTTCATTAAATGTCTATCGCAATGGCCATTGAAGACCGTAACAACCTCTACTGGCTATTTTGTAAATGGGTACAAATTTCAGATTGAACGATTAGCAGCTTCAAGAGGTACTCAGAACTGGGGCGTGTGTGTAAAAGGAGAAAGTGTTGGAGCAAATATGCAGGATTATTATGGAAAGTTAGTAGAGGTGGTTGAAGTTGAATATCCCGGTTGGCCTTTAAACGAACCGTATTGTTTCGTTGTGATTGGTTCGATCCGATAATTCCTGTGGGCAAAAGGGTTCATAACGACTATAATTTGTTTGAAGTGAACCATCGACGAAGATTACATAAATATGACCCATTCATCCTTGCATCCCAAGCTCAGCAAGTCTTTTACTGCGGATATCCAAGTTTGCGCAACGACAAGCGAGATTGGTGGGCCGTTTCTAAAATCGTCCCACGTTCAACAATCGTATTAGAGGAGAGTTCATCAAGTCAATCAACCGAGTGCCCTGCATTTCAAGAGGATGAGATGGAACTGCATGCAATTGAGGACGACACAAGAGCTCCTGAAACATCACTTAGAGATCCAAGTGGTGATGTCCAAGAAATTGCGGATGCAAATATTCGGTTTTCTTCCGATAATGAAACTGATTCGCAATCCGATACGGCATCGGATGTTGAACCAACATTTCACGAAACAAATGACACCGATTAAACATAAAGGTTTTTTAAAATTTAACTTTTTTTTATAAGTGTTAAATTCTTACATAGTCAATCATTAATCGTAATTTAATTGTGTGAATCCATAGTATTTTCAGTATGAGGGGCAGAGGACGTAGTTTGGATCCTTCGACATCAGATCACATGAGCGTCGGAGATGGAGAGTTTGGATCTCCAGCAGAGGCGCAGCCTTCGACCTCTGCAGCAGTATTACCATCTACCCGATCGGCACAGACCTCCGAGAGTTCTTCCACCTTCGGCCGCACTTTACTTCGACTTGATGCTCAGGGGATGTAAGTATATATTAATTACAAATATTTGTTAATGTTTTAAGTCATTAACTTATAAACTTGCATTTTTTTAACAGATTCATTGAGCAGCATCATGTCTCCAGCCACATCAGCGCCGTTTTTCAGAGGCGTGCAGATCCCAGTGGCTACGATTGGCGCCACGTATCGCCGGCCACGAGGGAGTTTTATTTTTCCGAGTTTCAGGTAAACTTATTAAATACAATTTAGCAGTGATATATAATTCTTTAAAGTTAATAAATTCAGAAACTAACTGTTTATTTTAATGCAGAAAAAATTTACGTGGGATCCTGCCACCCATGATGCCATTAGGGCAGCATGGGAGGCTCTGACGCGACGCCGATACTCCGACATGCTTCATCGTTGGAGGTCGTCGGGTCAGCGTCCTGCGCACGTGCCAGAGGGTATTTGGCACGAGTGGCAGCAGGCCTGGGAGTCCGATGGCTGGCGCAGGAGGTCCGCATCAGCCAGCACGAACCACCGATCTGAGAAGGGCGGTCGTGGCACGGGTCTCTCCTGTCATACATCGGGCTCCATTTCGATTCAGGAGCACAGACGGCGTATGGTAAGAAAACATAAATATTTTAATTACTATTTTAGTTCTTTACAAATATTTTTATTAATATCATTTTTTTATTGTTATAGACTGAGCAGGAGGGCGGAGATCCTGGTGAGTTTCGTCTATTCAGGGCGACACACACCAGGAGGGACGGCTCCTGGGTCGATACGCGATCACGGAGGTTGCGGTAAGAAATTAGATTTATGTAGTATCTGTTTAATTTTAAAATTTTATTTCTAGAAATTTATTAACTCATTTATTATTGATTTCATAATTTCAAGGCACGAGTCGACGAGCTTCGATCCCAGGCATCACAGGTCGACTCTACTGATGGGGAGACGCCCGTCGAACTCTCAGCAGATGAGAGTCGACGTGTGTTTTTGGAGGCTGTTGGTGCCCAGCCACGAGACCGCAGGGTCTATGGTATGGGCACTAGAGCTTCTACATTTTTTCCCCATCAGGCCTCCAGCTCGCGAGTTCCTGTTGATCTTCCTCCCGAGCGTTTAGAGGAGCTTCGCAGATCTATTGCAGAGGAGCTTCGCCAGGATTACGAGCAGGATTTTGAGGATCGTATGCGAGGCCGGGATCAGGAGGTTGCTGACATGCGAGATGAGATGCAGTATTTGCGGGATATGGTTAGACGCTTGTCGCAGAGTCTTCAGCCTCCACAGCCTCCACAGCCTTCACGTGATCATTCAGATTCTTGATGTATTTTTTTTTTTTTTTATGTTGTAAAAACTTTTAAATTTTAATATATAAATTATTTTTTGAAATTTATTATTGTTTGGATTGAGTGAAAAATGTTTGTATCAATATTTAGATTTAGCGAAATTTTATTAACCGTTTTAATTTTTAATTATTTAAATATTTTTTTAAAAAAAATTTTCGACGCTCTGCGACGCATAAAAATGCGTCGCTAAATTTAAAATTAAATTTTTTAAAAAAATTAATTAATAAATATTGCGACGCAATTTATTGCGTCGCAATATTTAAAATTAATATATAAAAATTAAAAATTTATTAATAAATATTGCGACGCATAAAATTGCGTCGCAATATTTAAAATTAATTTTTAAAAATTAAAAATTTATTAATAAATATTGCGACGCATCAAATTGCATCGCAATAATAAAAAAATTTTTAAAACAAATAAATTATTATTAAATATTGCGACGCATTAATTGGGTCGCAATATTTAATAATAAATTTTTTTGTTTTAAAATTTAATTTTAAATATTGCGACGCAATTATATGCGTCGCAATATTTATTAATAAATTTTAATTTTTAAATATTAATTTTAAATATTGCGACGCAATTTTATGCGTCGCAATATTTATTAATAAATTTTTTTAAAAAATTTAATTTTAAATTTAGCGACGCATTTTTATGCGTCGCAGAGCGTCGCAATATTGCGACGCAATTGCGACAAAAGTGTATTGCGACGGGGAGTTGAGCGACGCCATCATTGCGTCGCAATTATCGCTATATCATGTTTAGCGATGCAATTGCGACGTATTTTGATATCGTAATATTTTAAATTTTTGTAGTGTAAGACCAAGAGTGACCATCCAATTATGGATCTGGGAAAGACACGGGATCAGAACGCCATTGGAATAGAGCCGGGAGACTAGGAGGAGTCAGTAGGAGAAGAAGCCGGTGACATGGGTAATAGCGGTGAAGATGAGGATGAAGGCGCAAGAAGTTAGAGATGGTGCAGGGAGTCCCACGTGAAATAAAGACCAGCTTTGAATGAACCCAGGCATTTATGGCAACAAGGGTTGGAGAAAAAGGGTGGGGGCCATTGACATGTCATTTGGTTTGGTGGGCAAGAATTGTCAATGGCCTAACGTTCCTTGGTTGTTTTAAGGGAGAGTGATGTGGCATTGAATCACGGGTGAAGGCATCATAATGCGCCAATCACTGTGAAGAAAGAAGATGCTATTGGTACCGTCATTGGAAAGGCCGACTAAATAGGCCATCGAGGATGAACAACTTGGCCGTTGAGGATGGGACCAGCTGAAAAAGGCCGTTGAGGATGGGAGCTAGAGCCGTCAGGACGAAAGTGAGGAGAGGTTGTTCAGAACGGTCGCTTAAGAGAACCGGCTAGAAAAGATAGTCGAGGACTTTCTTCAGCTAGAAAAGACAGTCGAGGACTTTCTTCACTATCTCTCTCCCTGTAGTACATGTCCATGACTTGACTATTGAATGCTCCACTCTATTGAATGCTCTCCAAGTCATTATGACCACTTCTGCATCATTAAATGCTCCATCCTATTGACTTGGCTATAGAAAATGAAAGAAGGTGGCCATTGAGTGTGGCTAAGAGTTAATTGCCAAAGAGACATGGCAGCCACAATATGCAATCCCATCATGTGCATGTAACTTATCGAAGAAGGCAATAAATGCCCTGATGAGTGTAGAAAGGACCATCCTTGGGAAAGACCACCTAGAAATTAAGGGGCGCTTAGGAGGGTCGCCCATAAACACAGGGCCGCCTAAAACTTGCTGATCATCATTGCTCACGGGGTTAACTGGCCCCATCATCTACGATTTTAAGAGCTTCATCTGATTTATAGGATTTTAGTTTTGTGGGGGCATATTTGTTTCTTCTTGCGTGCAACTATTTGAATTTTGCTTGACCAAATTTTAACATAATATTGTATAAATGCCAAAAGTTGTGTTGATTGGTTTGTAAGTTAGTAGAATGGTAAAGCAAATTTTGCTGGAATTATAGGTTACTTGTGCTGCCTGTCCAAGGACGAGGATTGCAAGGATTATTTTTTTGTTTTTTCTTTCTTTCTCTCTTGTTTCTCTTTGCTTCTAGAAGCAATATTTGTTAGATTATTTATAAATTACAGACAATGGGGCTACCATTATGAGGCTATGGTGATGGCTTGAACAGTGTAGTTAAAGATTATGATATCAATTATTTCAAACTAACATCATAATAAGGAACATTTTATAGTATGTTATGGAAATGCAAAGTTATTCGGTCTTGTTAAAGTTGACTTGGCGATTCAACGTCTTGACACCATTGTATCATGTATGGCATCAACCTTGGGTTGTACTAATCCTCCCTATCTTATCTTATGTATTAGATTGAACTTTTGATATGCATATAACATCAGCTGTATAGCATTGCTTCTATAATGATTGATAATAATTAATTCTATTAAAATAAATCAGTTTTAATTAAAATAAAGTATGGTTAAACCAACAATTGGATTTGCTCAAGAAATGAAATTGTTGAGTTGGCTTGATGAATATTTTCCACCTCTAACCAATTCTTCATGTCCTCAACCGACTCGAGTGACAGATAGCGTGGAGGCCCAGCCTAGTTGACAAGAAAGGAACTGCAAGAAAAAAAAAAAAAAAAACACCTTGGCAAATAAAATGCCATTTATATTTAGAATTTTATAGAGTCTTGATGCCAACTCATGTCTCTAAGCCGACACGACACTTATTCTTCAAAATCGAACAGCTTAGGCCAAAGGCCACCAATGATGAATATTTAAATAAAAACTAGATCCGTGACCTAGCTATCGACACTGGCAGTCATGATGACCTTCCACTACCTAAACTCGGTCGTTTCGCACTACTCGTCGCCTCGCCTTCTGTTATTAAGCTCGAAACTGCTCGCATTTCCACCTCTCTTCCTCTCCCAGCTTTTACATCAGCGCCTCACCCGATCTAGGGTTTTGGTTTTCTCTTCTCGGATCGAGATCTGTCCAGATCTCATCCAATCACGGTGAGCAAAATTGCAGGATCTCATTTTCAATCGTTTTCCGTTTCGATTATTTCAGTGACGAAATCTACTACATTTCGATGGTTTTTGTCGTGAAAATGGGAGGCACGTAGCTTGGTCGATGGGTCTGAATCGTTCGTCTCGCTTCTGTTTCCACTTGTGGAAGATTTTCTTTACCATATATATATTTTTTACGGTCTTTAAGAAAAATATGCATAAGATTATTGAATTTGGAAATACCTTTAATCTCTTCTTTAAATTCGGGATTTTTTGCTTTAACTTCTCTTGGATTTGTATTACTTTGTTGAAATTACCGTGACATGAATTATTGGTGTGCTGCGTTGTTAAATGTCTCTCTCTCCTTTTTTTTTTTTTTAATCCCAATTGGCAGAGGATTTATGGCTTCTGGACAGTACGCTTTTCGCATGATTTCACTTAATAGGATAGCTTGGCAAATATTATGGTGGTATTAAATCCTAGATTCTTTTTAACTGCTAATAGTCAAGGTGGATTAATAAATGACTGTTTTGGTTGATGGGACTTTTTGATCTAAGTTCGTTAGGTCAATGAATCACGTGGATTTGATCCAGCTTTCATAAGAGATTATTTCAATCTTGTGAATATCAAGCAGTGAACTTCACTAGTTTGAGTTCTTGTCTCATTCTTCCCCCCGCCGCCCCCCTTCTTTCTCTCTCTAGATTGTGTGCCGGAGCTTTCGGATCTATGCCCTCAATTAGTGTCCTGGTTGATTACCCGGATGTCTTCTTTTCCCGCTCTCTCCTATCGCTATTGGAGGCTGTTGGCATAGTTAAATTCTGTTAAGTGATTAGAAATTTATGAACTTAAGATATATCCTCAAGTGTTCTTTTTTTTTTTTTTTTTTTTGCTTTTTCTGTATAGTGAATATTATGGTTGATGATTGATAGTAAATATCTTCAATGTTTTCAGGTCTTGTGTCCACCTGTCTGCTTCAAAGTCAATTTTTTTAATGTTTCTGTCATTCCTTTAAATTAGGATCTCTTGTCAGGAAGGAAAGGCAATAGAAGTTTAGTAAGAGTGAGATCCTCGACTGAAGTTTTGGTAAAGGGGTTGTAGTTTCTCGTAGGATCTTAATTTGCTTTATCACTAGCTAGTATTATATGATCCTTTGAATGTTGTTGTAGAAGGACTTATAATAGAATTTATTTGCCAACATCATGAGGGGAAGAGCAGATGGAGGCCAACAAAAACGCTTGGTCCCATTATTGTGTGTTATGATTTTCATTTTAGGATTTCTATTCCTATACAATGGTTCTTTCTTCAGTCCTCAGAGCCAACATACTAGCTCTGCTTTAGAGTATGGTAGTAAATTCTCGAGATCAATTGGTTGGAGTAGTGATGACGGTGGAGAGGTTGGCAAATCATATGAATCCATTTCTGGGCTCGAAGATGGAGATGACAGTCTTGTACCCAAGAGCTTTCCGGTAAGTGTTTGTCGAATTAGCTTTTTCTGTTTGTGATCATTGGCTATCGTGTATACTGAATTCAGTCTTTTTTTTTTTTTTTTTTTTTGCAAATGAAGATATGCGATGATCGGCATTCAGAATTGATTCCCTGCCTAGACAGAAATCTTATTTATCAAACACGACTAAAGTTGGATTTATCTTTAATGGAACATTATGAGAGGCACTGCCCCCAGCCTGAGAGGCGTTTAAATTGCTTGATCCCTCCACCAACTGGTTATAAGGTTAGATAAGGCATGCCTTAATGAAAATGCCCATGGATATGTGGTAACCTCATTATGTATTTTTAATCCTTTGATGAACGTGTTATGTGTTATAGATTCCAATCAAGTGGCCAAAAAGCCGAGATGAAGTGTGGCAAGTGAACATACCTCACACTCACCTGGCACATGAGAAGTCTGACCAGAACTGGATGGTGGTCAAAGGTGATAAGATTGTGTTTCCTGGAGGTGGAACACATTTTCATTATGGGGCTGACAAATATATAGCATCACTAGCAAATGTAAGTTTGGTTTGCTTATAACACCATGAATGAACTTATATGAGAAGCTAGCACTTTTTGGGCATTTTACTATATTCTAATTCTAGTCATTAGTATTTAATATATTCTAAAGATGATCTATTAAATTGTCTAATTACTGCCAGTGCGTTATTCATGTTTGCTGTAAATTTTTCCTTTAACGTATGCTTTCAGTGGATGACAAAAATGAACAAACTGGTTCTTGGTTTCGATTGACAGATGCTTAACTTCCCAAACAATAATTTGAATAATGAGGGAAGAGTCCGGACGGTCCTTGATGTTGGTTGTGGAGTTGCAAGTTTTGGAGGATATCTTCTTTCCTCAAATATTATAGCAATGTCTTTAGCACCAAATGATGTTCATCAAAACCAGATTCAATTGCTTTAGAGAGAGGAATTCCTGCATACCTTGGTGTGTTAGGGACAAAGAGACTTCCTTACCCTAGCAGATCATTTGAACTGGCTCACTGTTCTCGGTGTAGAATTGACTGGCTTCAAAGGGATGGGATCCTTCTACTTGAGTTAGATAGGCTGCTTCGACCGGGTGGATATTTTGCCTATTCATCTCCTGAAGCATATGCTCAGGATGAAGAGGATCTTAAAATATGGAGGGCAATGAGTGCATTGGTTGAACGAATGTGTTGGAAAATTGCTGCCAAAAGAAACCAGACAGTTATATGGGTCAAACCTTTGACCAATGACTGTTACATGAACAGAGCTCCAGGCATGCGGCCTCCTCTATGCAGATCTGATGATGATCCAGATGCCGTTTGGGGTGTCCCAATGGAGGCTTGTATTACTCCTTACTCTGAACGTGAGTTACCTAGCCTTTTGCACCAATTATGAATATCTCTCTTTCGTTCTTTATGAACGTGATTGGATTTTCTTGTAGCTTATTTTACCATTTCTCTATAATTAGTACTACCTGTTACTTATCTTGTGGCTGGGCTTTTGGTATGCATGCT
The DNA here is from genome assembly GCA_900491605.1 of Calamus simplicifolius. Classification (NCBI taxonomy): domain Eukaryota; kingdom Viridiplantae; phylum Streptophyta; class Magnoliopsida; order Arecales; family Arecaceae; genus Calamus; species Calamus simplicifolius. The sequence goes on from UESW01004424.1 coordinate 603,169, forward strand.
GAGCTCTTCTTTGAGAAGACTAGCTATGCATGAAGCTATTTAGAATAATCATTGCGATCATGACCACATTGTGGAGAAATTTGTTCAGGAATTTTTTTGTGGTAGTTTGTCTGATGGTCGTCGTGCTCATCTCTGCTAATATGGACTTGTGGTTTATCTTTTGGTTTGGTATTAAGTTGTTTTGGTTTTGGCATGTTATATGCCAAGTGTACAACCGTATGAATCCAGTCAATTATTTGTGGGCTAGAGATGCGCCACAAAGATGCCCTTTTAATTTGATAGGATATGTTGTGCCCTATATAAACTATGAAGTATCTTATTTTTGACATGCAGATTGTAGTTATATGATTTCAGATTCAAGTTACTTCTGTCTCTTTTTCTATCAGCGGTAAGTGCATGCAGGTGCAGGGGTTGGGGGGAGGGGGAATAGGGTTATTAAGCTGTCTTGATTTGTTTTATTATGTGCCACTGATTGTCTGATTTTGAATTTGATCATTTTGAAAGTCAGCCAGCTTAATCTGGAAATATTATCAAGGATGTTTGAATAGAGGACTGTAAAATTATATTTGCTGATTTTTTTGCAAGTTTAAGGGCTTAAATTATTATTGCAATATTTTTTGTTTGTCGCAAAACTGATGATTGAGATGTGGATTCGCAAAAGTTGTCCTTGTGCCTTGACAAAGATGCACTATATTCTGTATTAAGCAAGTTGCATCCAACCAAGGGGAACCAAATCTTTTTTCTCTTTTTGTATTCCTTTTGAAATAATGGCAGGAGGAGTAACATATTGAACAACACTTTGGGAAACAATCCCAAGATTTGGACACAGAATTTTTGCAAGTGGAAGAGAGCTGCAACTATCAGGAAATTGCCTTGTTGAGAGGAACCAAATCTTGTTTTAGTCATCATCAGTTTTGCCACCTTTGATGGTAAAAAAAGCTTTTAGAAATTTGATGCCTCATCTCAACTGGAAGAATTTGTGGTGTTTGTTGTCTTGTTCTACTGGACTCCTCTATGTGTCAGCAAAGCTTTTCTTCTCTGAAAATTCTAAACTGCATGCAAGATATTTCTGTCATTGATGAAGATCCTAAATGCCCATTATGCAAACCCTTCTCTTTTTATAATTTACTCATTGTATTGTCCTTCAAAAATTTTGAAATTGAAATTTGTTGCAACTTCCGGCATATTTTCATCCTTGCAGAGAACCATAGAGATAAGGGGAGTGGATTGGCTCCTTGGCCCGCTCGCTTAACTACACCTCCTCGCCGCCTTGCTGATATTGGTATTTCCAGTGAAACATTTGAAAAGGACATGGTAACAGAGCAAGCATTTCTGGCCTTTATGTATTCCGTTGTGGATGTCTTTTGGTGTGCCAGTTGGTGCAAGCAATCAAGCGTGCAAATTAATATACAGAATTACAGTTGATAATTGATATAGCAGAGTTTGATGTCCCATATGTGTTCATGTATTGCAGGAGATTTGGCAACAAAGGGTTGAGAGTTATTGGAGCCTATTGAGTCCAAAGATACGACCAAACAGTCTGAGGAACTTGATGGACATGAAGGCAAATATGGGATCATTTGCAGCTGCTCTCAGAGACAAAGATGTTTGGGTTATGAATGTTGTGCCAGAAAATGGACGGAATACCCTCAAGATGATTTTTGATAGAGGCCTAATCGGCGCTGTGCATGATTGGTAAGCAACTGTCTTATTTGTATGCACCTAAGTCCTGAACTTTAGAATTGTGCACATATTTCACTAAATGGGACTCTTATTTTACCCACTTATTGCCACTTATCAGTCTCCTTTGCGGAATCAGGCAGTGGCATAGGTTTTCATGAAATCAAAATCAATATTGGTGGCTAGCGAATTAATTATTGTTGAAATGTGCGTTTACAGTCCTATGACTAATTGCTAGGCCCATCTTCTGTGGAAAAGCTTTCGAATTGACTAGATTAACTGCTAGGGCAACTTAAAATTTTATTTCGTATGCATGGTTTGTCAAAATGTGATAAGTGCATCCAATGATAGCTTTTTCCAGAGTTTAATTTGTTAACTTCTAAGTTGTATTATGCGCTTGTAAGTGAAATAAATTCTGATAAGGCTCACATCATGATGAGATTTTGTACTTCCCATTCTGTTTCTAATTTGGCATGATTTCTATCATTGCTGAAATTCCAGATTGTCTCGATATCTAATGTTAAACATTAGGCAAATTTTTAACTTAGGTAAATAACTAGTTGCATCCCATTGATCTGAGCTCCCTTGTTCAATTTTACTTTTGGTTTCTATATGCTGCCATAATTTTTTGTTGAAAATTGTCTTCTCGCTGCTATCCACCTCTCTTTTCAATAATACCCCCTCCAGCCCAAATCAAAGTCCTCTTTATTATGGCTGTGGCCAAACCTCCACTACATTGCCAGTGCATCTCAAGCTAGTTCTGCCTTATGGAAGGTTCTTGTTGATTGCACTAACACCTCTTTTTATTTTAGTAATATATCTATAAAAGAAATATCTCCTTTCTATCCCCCTCTCGTCTGAGTTTGTGCTGCTGGTCTAGTTGGCAGAGAAGACATCCTGCTCCCAGAAGCTGCCGTGGAAGGCACAGTTTCCTCTTGTCGCCTAACCAGAGCCAAAGGAGGAGCCGTAGTTGGGCGACGTTAGGGTGGCCGAAATAAATAAAACAATTTTCTTCTTAACAAGAACCAAACTACCACCACGTAGGAAAGCAACCCACCCAATTTCAAGTCTTGGTGGTTTCAGGGTAAGCCTCAAAAGAGGTTTCTTGGGTTTATAGTTCCTTAGATTTCATGAAGAAATTTTGCACAGTAGGACCTAGATGAACCGTGCTGGCATATACCCTTTGTCTTAGCCAAGATAGCAGCAAACCTAGAGCCCTGCAAACCAATGCTATTTTATCTTTAATTCTGCAAATTTTGAACTTAATGATTAATCTCAATTTTGACAGGTGCCAGGCGTTCTCAACCTACCCCCGTACTTATGATCTTCTCCATGCCTGGACTGTCTTCACTGATATTGAGAAAAAAGGTTGCAGCGCTGAAGACCTACTTCTTGAGATGGACCGCATGCTGAGGCCAACTGGTTTCATAATTGTCCGCGACAGGAGGCCAATCATCGAGTTCATTAAGAAGTATCTAACAGCACTGCAATGGGAATCGGTTGCTGTGGTGGATGCTGAGCCTAACTTAGATTCAGATGATGGTGAGATGGTATTTGTTATCCAGAAAAAGATGGGGCTTATAAATGAAAGCCTCAAGGATTCAGCGTAAAAATGTCCTTTCTTTTCTTTTTTTTGTTTTTTTTTTTTGTTGTTTTGCTCAATTGAGCCAAATAAAAATGTCGCCAAAAAAAGGGGGCCTGTGCGTGCTAAAATAATCCTTGCAGTGAATTTTTTTTCTGCCCCCTGTTTCTTCTCTATTCTAACTGTAGTGATTTGCAGCCTGAAGGCCTGATTTTTCATAGAAATGTTTTGTAGGCCATGTTCGGTGTTGTTATTTCTTACATTTTTGTCTGTCTATTTTTTTCAGTAAAGTACTCTTTTTTCGTCCAACGATGATGGCTCTAAACATTCTTTATAGATGGATATAGATAAAAGAAAATTTATAGTGATGACTTATGCTCAACGAAATATTTTAGGCAATTTTCTTATCTTGCAAAGAGTAGTGTAGAGTTGTTGGCCAGGCCTCATCCTAGTATTATGTGCTAGCTGACTTTGGAAAAGTCTTTGTGCATTCTTTCGTGCATGATCCATCATGCAAGAACAGAGCCATCCGTGCCCGCCGAAGTTCTACCATGGATCAAAGGCCATTCATTTCACTTTCACCCTGCGCGCCGCTCGTTAGATGCCAGAACATTTTCTGGCACGAAAAAGAACGCATTTTAAAGGCGTGTGGAATGTTGAACCTTTCAAGCTTAAGCACGGGGGTCAGAACTGCAACAACTCACGGCACGTAAGACTTGCTCAAGATATACCTCGGAACAAAACAAATCGGGGTACACAAAAATCCCACTGCAATATTTTTAAGAGGGAGGCTAACATAGTCAAACAATGCATATGCCCTAAATCACCACTCAATTTAGAAATAAATCTTCACAAACATTACCGAGGACCAGATATGGAAATTCCTTGTTAATAATGGTACCACTTCAAGCCCTCCTCACCTAAACTTAAAGAGAAGCCATACTTCAGGAAAAGAAGAAGAAAGCTTTTGAGTCTGCCTCCAATTGAGAAAATACACCATCAGGCCACCAATTTGGACCGTAATAATGGGGCTCTTGCTTCTTAATGCCAATAAGGAATTCGTCCGTCATGCAACAGTCCCAAACTAAGTCAGTTTGCAAGTCTCTGCTCCAAAATATTTCTTCACACTGATGCAAAAAAGGGGGAAAAAATCAATTTTGCAATTTGCAGCACGCCAACTTCAGCAATACAGCTTAAATGAAAATAATTAATAAGCAAGCACATAACAGCATATATGGAGCACTAACATTACTAATTCCTATTATTCAACCTCTGTACAACAGGACCCGAAACTTCTATAATCTCGTCTCCTCTCTGCAGTCTCTTGCCTACATGTACCACAGAGTTGTAATGCACCAGTCAGTATTTAGAGAATAAAGCCCAGTGAGAATGGGCAGGAACAGCACCTTGTCTCATATTGCACGGGTTGATATTCATTGGGGTGGATTATCACCAATGCAATAGAGTGCAACGATTCTGCTTCCCTTGTTGCATTAAAGACATTGGCCAGAATACCAAAATGTGCCAATACCTACAAATCTATGCTAACACGAAATATAAAAGCATTCTGGTTCATTTAAGTAAAAGGCAACTTCAAATTAAAAATGAAAACTGACTAGTGAAGAGATAAGTGATGAGTAGCAATTAGGATTGTCCCCTGAAAGAGGAAGAGACTTAAGTAAATCGAGATTGTTTCCGTAGTACAAAGAAAGAAAAAACTAAAGCTACTTCAATCTGTATTATTTTGATTTCTCCCTCACTTCTAACAGCTGGCCTCTGCACAAGATAGTGAGGTGGTTGAAGATCCCCTTGACAGAGAGCAATTCTACAAAATGAGTGCCATGCACACATGAGTGCACACACAGAGAGAGAAGAGGAGGGGAGGGGGATAAATAAAGGAGAGCCTCCCAGCAATTTACGGTTTAACTTCATATGTACAATTATTTCTCTGCCTCACAAGACAATGAAGTCTGTTTTATTTGTCAATCCTCGCATAGCATGATGATTTTTCAGAAGTTCTTAACAATATAAGAGAAAAAGAAACAGAATTAGCAGTGAAGAGGGTCATGATGCTTAATGGGCTAGCAAAACAACTTACTGTTGGTTTCTGAGTAATCATTTGGTGAGAACCTTGAAGCTTCATTTGTGCAGGATACTTTTCTTTAGAAGTTTGGGCTTCTTTTGAATGTGGTTCTGAACAAAGCACAAGAGGTAATTGACAGTAGCACAAAAACAAAGGGAGCACGAAACAAAAATAATAGTTCAATAGGACACCTTTTGCCTTTCCAAAGCCTCAACATCTGTCCTCTCTTTCCAAGTGCTCTTACGCAATTTGATAGGTCGATTTCCAACATATTTACCTAAAATGGTTGTGTTGGCAAGAAGGGCGATGTAAGATATAGTTAATGAAAGAAATAAAATATGGTTTTGCCTCAACAAAAGCATGTCGTATCAAAATTGAACAAATTAAAAGAGGAAACATGTATTGTATAATAATAATAATAACAAAGTGCGCACCATTCATCTCTTTCAGTGCTGCTGCAAGGTCCGAGGGGTTTGCAAAACTAACAAATCCATAACCTCTTGTTTTTCCAGTCCTCTTGTCTCTTACTACCTAGAAGAAAGACATTTCAATTGATAAGAGTCTATCGTTAAAATTAAACATCTGAATAAAAAATTGCTAATATGGACAGTAATTTTCAATACTGCATCAGACTCCGGTTTAACAGCTCAGTCTGAGTCAACCTGAATCTCAGGCTTTAGTCAATCTAAACAATGGAAGTTTATTTTTTTGGCTATGAGATACAGGTCATTCCATTCACTGGGACTCTAAAACTGATTTCACTGCCAATAGACTACGCCTAATACAACCTTATCTTGAATGCCACTCAAAGTCTGAAGGAAGTTCAATGATTGCACTAAGCATGATTTCAAATTTTGATAGGATGTCCCATGGGTTGCCAAGATGGATTATTGTTCCAAGTATTGAGACAAGACTATCCTGTCATAATCCCAGCATCCTGATCAATATGTCAACACTCCTCATCCCAAGTGTCAGTATGGGGCAGGATTGCAGCACAAAGTTTGCATTATGAGATTTAAAACTATGGCACTAAGGACGACCATAATTCTGTTGTAAAAGTTGGAAACTTCAAGATAAAGATGAAGACATTAATCAAACTAGGATATTGGCTTATAGTTTCCAATGGAAGAAACTTTCTTTCTTTAGTTGATCGTTACAAGCCTCTTGAATCTTTTAACCCCTATCTTTTATTTGTTATTTTGTTTTCTTTTGTGCATAATGCAGATTAACAATAGTTTTGCTATTGATAAAGAGTTCTCTTGCTAAGACCCTATGAATCAATTGAAACCTTAGGTTCATGCGTTAGGATTGACCAAATGCAATGCAGGTTAGAGGAAGCAGGGATGACTGTGATCTTTTACATAATGAGATATGTACTTTCTCAAATTTGTCTCAGGCAATTTCTTGTTTCCTTCTCAAAAACAAACAGTGAGAACTAAACCAGAAAAAGGTATATTTTCATTTTAACAAAAACATGAGTATTAAGAAGCATCTTGACAGTGCAAATGTGTGGTCAGCAATCAGTTAATGAATTTGTACTATAATAGTAAACAAGCTTGAATAGAAACGCACTTTTGCCATGTTGAACGAAGGAAACCTTGAGAATGCTTTTGAAAGAACGTCATCATTGACTTCATTGCCCAAATCTCCACAAAATAAACGAAAATCATCTGCAAAATATCTAAGAATGAGCAGACTATGCACCTCTTTCATGGAAACTGATGGCCAACATCAATTTATGACAACTTCTAATGGCAAGTGGAAGAATAAACAAGTAATATGGAAAAGCAACTGCACTGAACAATATTACCTACTGTCAGACTAAAGTATGATATCTCTGTCTGGTATTGATGCATTCAGAAAGTACAAAACAGTAGTTGCAAGAACATAAAATAATGTTTTTCAGTACACATTTCATATGCAAATGTGATAGTTGTATTAAATGCTTTACATTAGATCCAGTTAACATCATATTCCACTGAAGCCAAATAAAACTCAAGCAAGAAGGGCTAGCCTAGTTCCAAAAGTTGGAGAATAAAAGGGAAGGACCTATTTTTGTGATGATCTATATTCTGTCAACCCCTTTGCAACCCTGGTTTGATAAAAAATATCCCTTGACCTAATCTACAATAAAGACAAAAAAACTAATTTATTTACTCATGCATGGACACACACAGAAACAAGTTTCATTGCAGACCAAAATCTTCGAAAGTTCAAATGCCATGAACTTAAATAAAAAAGATCAATAAGCTTTTGCACATGTATATATGCAGGTTTCATTTCTGAAAGAACTCCTTCAGCAAAAAGCCTTTACCTTATACTATAACTAGCACCATAAATGAGGATGTCTTTCCACATTCTGAACAACTCACCATGCCCTTTCATCATAAAATAAGCTTGAATTTATCAAACAGACAGTACGAAAAATTTGAGAATGATAGCTGAAATGTAAATCTAAACACAGTTGGACAAATTGTCAGATCAATATGACTCTCAGAAGTTTACATAAATTTATCCCGATTGGTAGCATCTATTCTAAATTAATCATCCTTGCTATAATGAGCAGATGAACGCATGAATTTAACCATATCACAACATCAATATATGTTCATTTTTAACAGGAAGCACAAGCAATCACCAAAGTGAAAATTCATGCATATCAGAAGCACTGCAATCAAGTATATAAATAAAGTAAGTTGCCAAACATACTCTCTGGCCATTCTGCCAATGTTGGATCCTCCCAACTTTGGCCTGCTGATTTACGAGGTATTGCTTTCTTTTTTGTCTCGGCTTTATGCTCAACTTCACTACTTGCAAGTGCAGCTTTCACACTTTCTAGAGCCTCTGGTGTAATAGTTTGTGCATCCCGCTGGAAAAGTTGTTGTGCCTATAAATATGAAGTTCACAGTCATTCAAATCTCTGAGGAAAGATATCAAACATAAGTTCTACACTGAGAACCAAAAATGTGCAACAAATATATAAGAAAAATAATAGGTACTAATGGTAACCAAACTCTTTCATCCACTGATATTTGTCATATTTTACATTAAGAAAAGTCTACAATGACATATAGTTGATTTCTAATTACTTATATTTATGTTGAAGGCACCAATAATGTCCCTCATCCAGGTCCTATTTATTATATTACAAAATCAAGGTAGCATTGAGAATTTGGTTATATGAGAACATGAACATTTTACATCTATACATTTTTTTTTCTCAAAAATATCCTAAATAGCAATTCAATCATAAAGCCAGGGGTTCACAAAATTCTGTTGATAAGTGAGGCTCTAGTGCCATAATTCTGGCGATTTATCTTGTGGTCGTGCCTCTAGATGGAACAGCATACGAAACCTCCCCAGATTTAGCTTTGTGATAACATGGACTTACAAGCTAAGTTGCACTTCTAATTGGATTGAATTGCGTGGAGTTCGGAAAAAATAATATATCTTTCCTGAAAACGGGACCAAACTTTTACTGGGAAGACCAAAGATCACAACTTTTCCCTTAATTGCCTACATCATCTTTCACCTAGTTTCTTATACAATCTCTTCCATTAAAATATTGTGCACAAATTATCAGTGTCAACGATATAACCCATGAATGTAATCAAATCTAACAGACTTTCAATAATATGAAACAGAAATATAGATGGCAAGAAACCGAAGAACTGACCTGCTGGTATTGAGGGAACGAATAGACCCCGGAGACTACCGGAGCCGCTGCAGGGTATGCCGGCGGGAAGGACTGCGACACCGGAGGGATCTTGACCGGCGGAGGCGGGAGGTAGGGTTGCTGGACCGTGGGATCGGGGTTCTGGAGATGGAACGGGAGAGGAAAGTAGGACGCGGCTGGATAGGAGTACTGCGACGATGACGAGGTATTCGAATTCGACGTTGACGCCGATTCCGTCGCCATCACTGCAGATTTTAGCACAAGAAACTCTCGATAGATCTCAAACCCTGGGGATTTCAGCTTTTTGCGAGGGCGTTGGAGGTCTAGGGTTTGGAGAAAGGGCAGAAGAAACGCTTGCACATCCGATTCGGAGAAAGATGGGCAGTCGAAGGCCAACAAGCCCTTCTAAGCGGTGGGAGGAGAAAGATCACGAGAAACGGGAGGAAACGCTGGGCTACTCATCGACCATAATAAATAAACGACTTGTATGCAACAACGTTCACGTGACATTTAGCCTGTGTTTGGATGGTTGAGAAAAACGGAGGAAAGTGAATTTGACTGAAAAATAGACAGAAAGACAAATTTTTTCTTGTTCGAAAGAGGAGGAAAGTAGGGGAAAAAAAAAGATAAATTTTATATACAAAGTATTTTTTTAAAAAAAATTTAAAAAAAAATTAGAGAGAAAACCTAAGGATGTTTATTATTATTATTATTATTATTATTTATTTTATTTCGATATGATCCTTTCAATAAAAAAATGATGTATTTTTTAATCATTTGTAATAAAGATATTATTATCATTATAAATTATCAACTTTTTTTTTTTCTTTTTTTTTCTTCTTTTATTTATCCAAACATAAAAGAAAAAATATTTTCTCTCCACTTTTTTCTTCTCTCCATTTTACTCCCTCCATTTTCTTTTCTCCTTACTTTTCTCTCCATCCAAATAAAGTTAAGCTTAAATTAATGTGAACAAAAATTAATTTAAGCCTCTCAAGACATTTTATATAAATTGAAGCTAGGCTTTTAATGAACTTTATCAAACAACCATTTTTTTTTGGTACAAACGGATGATCGTACCAATCTAAGTTGAGTCGAAAATACAAAATTTGGGTAAGCATAAGTGGGCATGGATCTTTCTGCTTCCAACTCCAGAATTCAGAGTGACAGACCATCCAACGGCGATCCAATCAGCTGCTGAGTTGGCTTTCCAGTAGATGTACCGAATCTGAACATTGTAGGCTCCTTGAAGGATAGATTGAATGCCGCAAATTAAGGGATTGGTTGGCAAATGATCGTAGGAGTCCTGTTGGAGTCAGCAAATAACAATAATAGAATTCCCTTAATAATAAGACTATGAGCGCCAGGCTGCAAATGGTATAGGAAATATCAACCTAAGTAGCGTACAACTCAGTAAGAGAAACCAAGAAGTCAAGGAGACCGAATCCTTCCACTGTCAACATCGTACTATCTGACCCACGAATCACAAAAGTCGATCCGGTACATTTACCTTGTACACTCCCATCAAAGTAACTAAACTTTTAACAAGGTGCTTGAGAGAAGTTAATTCTTGTGATATTTAAAGTAAACTTATACATTGAATAATTACAAAGAGGGATATATAGGTAATTTTTTCCTTGAGTGAGACCATATAAAGTGGCACCATCCTATTGATTATGAAGCTTGAAATGCACCTCGATTTATATGTAAGTTTCAATTAAAAATCCTCTAGTAATTTTTGTCAGCAATTTATAATATTTTATAATTAAAGTAATGCATAAATGATTTGTTATAGATAAACGATAAACTTAAATACGATAGAACATAGATGGTTAAACTTTATACCTTTGGATAAGAGAAAAGATGATGGTTTGCAAGAAATGAGGAAATCTATAAATTAGAATGAGAGGAAGGAAGTTAAAACTCCTTTAAGGAGTCAAGAAAAAAAAATATAAAAATGAGAGAAAAACATAAAACGATATGAAGACAAATTAATTATTCATGAATAAAATATGGGAACAGATTTTATTGAAAAATAATTTTGATCTTTCAAAAAATTCTTCCTAGAAATTGCTAGAGATATAATTTAGAAATTTAAATGCAAAATATAAACAAAAAATAAAAAAGGATCTTGCTGGTTGAGGCGTGTTAGACACTGCCCTAAGGATCTGTCCCCAAGGTACAACGAAAGGATCTATCCCTAAGGTACAACGATCCAGATCCTCCGATCTTCCTACCACGAGCACGATCGCATGGAGGTGCAACCCAATGATTACCTTCCGATGCTCAAGAAAAGATTAATAAAAAATAGAAATAAAATGAAATGAAATAATTATTGATAAGGTATTGATTCATTCCTCAATCTGATTCCTATTTATAGGCTTAGCCTAAAAAAAGTTCCAACGACTCGGCCCATAATGGCCTTAAGGCCTGATAGTCATTAGCCTCAAATAACGTCAAAATTGCTTAAAAATTTAATTATTTAAGCCACGCAAAATGCTTGCTGGCATTTTGCTCAAGTCAACGCTCCCTTGAGCCCAAGTCCCATGCAAGCATTTAATGCTCACGTGGGGCCCTTTTTTTTATTTTATTTTTATACAAACTTTTTCCAATAATTTCTCATAAAAGTTTGAAATAAAAAATTAAAATAAAAAAAATTAGGACATCTTATACTACTCAATGGGTGAGGTGTCATGTGGACTTGAACCTCATTTAGTGTTGATTGTATACACCTGAAGGAACCATAGTGGATTAAACCTTGAACTAGGTCCTTAACTCAGGCTTCTATTAATCATACACATAGTATGGATCAATTGGGTTTACACGGTCAGCGCATATTAAAGGCCTTGCGCTTAGTACTTTGATTTTTTATAAGAATCCTTTAAGGTTAGCCCAAACCTTTAGTCACGGCCTAATATGACGATTCTCATTGTTGCCGTAGAAATCCGTTCTCTGACTCGGGTGCACTTCCGGCTCCGGATCCAAACTCCGATCTCAATGTCCGGGGTGGAACCTGCAGGACAGTCCATGCTCGCAGAGGATTTCCTTGGGGTTATCCTCTACGGGGATCCTCTGACGCCTAAGTCAGTGGAGACTCACAGCGAGCAGATGTGAGAGAAGACATTTTGTTGACCCAAGTATTGATTTTGATGATTAACAAAAGACTTGAGTATATTCATTATGTTTTTGATAAATTTACGAAGTGTTTCAGGCATTAAAAATGTTCAGTCAGTCAAAAGGTATAGGGAAATAAGTTTTGAATCAAAATTGAAAAGAAAATTTATAAGTTCAGAACTTAGAGTCGACACCCAAACAGTCAGGAGCCGATCCTAGGGCGTATCAAAACTTTTCTGAATTTTGGCACGGTCCGGAGTCGACACCTACAGTTTTGGAGCCAACTCCAACCTAAGATACAGAGAAGTTTTTCTGCATCAGTTTCCGGAGCCGACACCTGAAGATCGGGAGCCGACACTTGAGAGTCCGGGAGCTGACACCTGAGTTTCTGGAGCCGACTCCAACCTGAGATACAGAGAACGTGTTTTTGTGGACAATGTTGAAGCTGACACCCTTGGATTCTGGAGCCGACTCTCGAAATCGCCGAGCGGACACTTAACTTTTTTAGAGCCGACTCCTCAACAACTTCTTATTACTATTTTTGGACACCACGATCTGGAGCTGACACCTGAAAAGTTGGAGCCGACTCCAACGTGTCAGGAATGGATTTTTCAAATGTCAGAATGGACTCCAACGGTAAGATTTTTCTACCTAATCTCTAACAACTATTTTCTTTGTGTGTAGACGCAAGCCAACCACTCTATAACAGCTATATTTTCCACCTAACCTTGGATTGAAGTCTATAAAAAGGAGATTCGTCTGGTTAAAGAAGAGACGAGAAGAGAAGAACGGAAAAAGAGAAATATTTGTGAAAAAACAAAAATCCTAAGAGAGAAATCAAAAGGAAAAACCCTGAGCTTAAGTCCATCAATCTCAGAGAGTTCAAAGAGAAATCCAAAAGCTTCTCAAGATCAAATCCAAGAGATTATCAACATTTGAAGAGAGAAAGCAAAAAGCCCCAAAATCCTCAACTTCTCAACTACGATTTTCTATGAAGAATCTGAGCTGAAGCCTAATTCAATCCTTCAAAGGAGAAGAGGAAAAGAAGAAAAGCTCACTTCCAAATCGCTTCAAACAGGCTTTTCTTACTTTTGTTTATTTTATTGTATATTTGCTCATTTGAGAGGCTGCTGTCAATTCAAAACTCTATTTTTCACTGTTTTTGGCTAATTTAATCAGGGGATTGAATTAGTAGAGGTAGTATACCTTGGAACAAGCTAAAGATAGCTTGTGATTGGGTTTTGTGCTGGTGAGCCCGGAAAACCAGCTGGGTTCATTGTGATCCCGGGGAAACAATAAGTTTTGAGTTGTGAGCTTGTAAAACAACTCAGCTGTAATCAAGTGGATTATAGTGTGGACCCAAGTGAAGCTTGAGAGTGGATGTAGGTATTTGATACACCGAACCACTATAAAATCTTTGTGTTTGCCTTTCTTTGTCTCTTTGTCTCTCTCTATCTCATTTGTTTGTACTTAGCATTTATCTATACATTGCGTTTAAGCACTTTCATATCAGAGCACTTAGTTTTAAAGAGCTAAATTTTTTAAAGAACCCAATTCACCCCCCCTCTTGGGTTGCCATCTGGGCCAACAATTGGTATCAGAGCTAGTACTCATTTTTATTTGATCCAACGATCAAGAGTTAAAGATCCAAATGGCAGCTTAAGCTGTATCTTCATTTGCTGAAGGTCAATTAACAAACAGACCTCCTTTATTTAATGGTTCAAATTATTCTTATTGGAAAGCTAGAATGAGAATTTTTATTCAAGCTTTAGATTATGAACTATGGAGTGTAATCACTAATGGACCTAGCATACCCATACACTTAGTAGATGGTTCAATAGTTCCTAAACCCGAAAGGGATTGGAATGAGAATGATAGAAAAATGGCTCAGCTTAATGCAAAAGCCATGAATGTTTTATATTGTGCTTTAGATGCCAATGAATTTAATAGAATTTCTACATGTATTTTCGCAAAAGAAATTTGGGATAGACCAGAAGTTACCCATGAGGGTACTAATCAAGTTAAAGAGTCTAAAATTAATATCTTAGTGCACAAATATGAATTGTTTAGCATGGAACAAATTGAAACTATCACATGCATGTATACTAGATTCACTGATATTGTAAATGGTCTAAAAAGTCTTGGTAAGACTTATACTAATTCTGATTTGGTGCGTAAAATTCTTAGGTCTCTTCCAATATCATGGGAAGCGAAAGTAACTGCCATCCAAGAAGCTAAAGATTTAAATACAATACCTTTGGAAGAGCTACTTGGATCATTGATGACCCATGAACTGACCATGAAGTAACATCAAGAGGAAGAAGTCAAAAAGAAGAAAATGATTGCCCTTAAAGCTGCAAAAAAGAAAACAAGCAGCAGCGAGGAAGAAGAGGAAGATGATGAGACATCCCTTCTTGCAAAGAAGTTCAGAAAATTTATGCAAAGAAGGAGATCTTTCCATAAGAAAAAGTATGGAACAAAAATGGAAGGTGAAAAAGAAAACGAGAAGGACAAGGACAAAGAGAAAGACCCCCTCATATGTTATGAATGTAAGAAACCGAGGCACTTTAGATACTACAAAAAGAAGAAGAAGGCTTATGTTGCAACATGGAGCGACGACGAAGAATCCTCTTCTGAGAAGGAACAAAAAGAAGTTGCAAACATTTGCTTTATGGCAAATGACGACGAGGTAAGTACCGAAACTCATGACTTTACCTTTGATGAATTATTTGATGCATTTAATGAATTAGTTAGTATTTTAAAGTTTTGAAAAAGAAAAGCAAATCTTTGAAAAATGATAATTTAAATCTTGACAAAGAAAAGGATAAACTAACTCATGAAGTTGAAGAATTAAAATCTGAAAATAAAAATTTGTTAAAAGAAAAAGAATCAATTTCTAAAGAAAATATTAGTTTAAAGAAAGAAGTTGATAAATATAAAATATAGTTGATAATTTTATATATAGCTCTGAAAAACTTAACTTGCTATTGAGTAATCAAAGAACTGTATTTGATAAAGCTGGATTAGGTTATAGGCCTAATAAGAAACAAAAGTTTGTTAAGAATTTCTTTATAAAGAAACAAGATAAAAATGATGTTTCATGTTATTGTTGTAACAAGAAAGGACATAAAACTTATGAATGCAATTTTAGAAAAATTAATAAGAATTTAAATATAAAAGGGAAGAAAATATGGGTTCGAAAGGAACAATTTTATTGCTACTAACCATGAAGGACCTAAGAAAGCTTGGGTACCTAAACATAAGATTTGATCATCTTGTAGGAGTGTCTTACGGCCAAAAGATCAAAATGCAAGTGGTATCTTGATAGCGGCTGCTCAAGGCACATGACGGGTGACAAGGATCAATTCATCATCCTTGAAGATAAGAGAGGAGGAGTTGTTACATTTGGAGACAATGGCAAAGGCCAAATTATGGGATTTAGTAAAATTCAAATAACTCCCTCCACTTTTATAGAAAATATTTTATATAGATGGCTTAAAACATAATTTGATTAGCATTAGCCAATTGTGGGATAAAGGTTTCAAAGTTTCATTTGAAGCTTCTATCTGCACTGTTTCTAATCCCATTAACAATAGCATTATATTTACTGGAAATAGAAATGGCAATGTATACTTAATTGATTTAAACAATTTATCTACTAGTAATCATTGCTTAGTTGTTGATAATGCTAATATTAATGAGATTGGATGGCTATGGCATCGTAGATTAGGTCATGCAAGCACATACTTGATTTCAAAATTAATTAGAATGGATTTAGTTAAAGGACTTCCAAAGTTAGATTTTGAAAATAACCGAATTTATGATGCATGTCAATTTAGAAAACAAACTAGAAACTCTTTCAAATCTAAAAATATTTTTCCACTTCTAGACCACTAGAGCTACTTTACATGGACCTTTTTGGACCTACTAGAACCACTAGTCTAGGAGGAAAGAAATATGATCTTGTGATAGCAGATGATTATTCTAGATTCACTTGGGTATTATTTTTGGCTCATAAGGATGAGACTTTCCTTATATTTATGAAATTCTTCAAGAAAGTCACTAATAAGAAAAACAACACCATAGTGTCTCTTAGAAGTGATCATGGCACTGAATTTAAAAATCATTTATTCAAAAATTTCTGCATTGAACATGGCATTCATCATAATTTTTCTGCACCTAAAACACCTCAACAAAACGGAGTTGTAGAAAGAAAGAATAGAACTTTAGAGGACATGGCCCATACCATGCTATGTGAAAGCAACCTACCAAAATACTTTTGAGCGGAAGCGGCATGTTACATCCTTAATAGAGCTAATTAGGCAATCCTTAAGAAAACACCTTATGAATTATGGAATAATAGAAAACCAAATATTAGTTATTTTCATGCATTTGGTTGTAAATGTTTCATTCATAATAATGGTAAAGATAATCTTGAAAAATTTGATGCAAAATCTGATGAAGGCATATTCTTAGGATATTCAATAACTAGTAAAGCCTATAGAGTATTTAACAAGAAATCCTTAATTGTAGAAGAATCTATTCATGTAGTTTTGATGAGTCTTTAGCATCAAGTTCAGAAAAGATTGATGATGAGGAAGATATAATTTTGCTAGAAAGAAATATTAAAAAATTAAATATAATGTATCTTCAGATCATGAACAAGAAGCTAAAGATGATGATTCTCCTAGGGTTGATGTTATTGATACTAATCATAATAAGGTAGATCTTCCTAGAGATTGGAGATATGCCTATGGTCATCCAAAGGAATTGATTATAGGTGATCATCTTAAGGAGTAAGAACTAGATCATCTATGAGAAATATCAATAATCATCTTGCATTTGTATCTCAAATTGAACCTAAAACTATTGAAGAAGCTAAAAAAGATAGTAATTGGATGCTGGCTATGCAAGAAGAATTAAACCAATTTATTAGGAATAATGTATGGTCCTTAGTTGATAGACCTAAAGGTCATTCTGTTATAGGATCTAAATGGGTATTTAGGAATAAATTAGATGAAAATGGCATAGTAATCAGAAATAAAGCTAGATTAGTTGTGAAGGGATATAATCAAGAAGAAGGAATTGATTTTGATGAAACTTTTGCACCTGTAGCTAGATTAGAAGCAATTAGACTATTACTTGCATTTGCATGTCATATGAATATCAATTTATTTCAAATGGATGTTAAAAGTGCATTTTTAAATGGTTTTATAATGAGGAAGTTTATGTAGAACAACCACCTAGTTTTGAAGATCATGAATTTTTAAACCATGTTTTTAAATTACACAAAGCACTATATGGTTTAAAACAAGCACCTAGAGCTTGGTATGATAGGTTAAGTAAATTTCTAATTGAAAATAATTTTTCTAGAGGAAATGTTGATAAAACCTTATTTTTGAAAAGAAAAGACAAAGACTTATTAGTAGTACAAATATATGTAGATGATATTGTATTCGGTGCTACTAATCTTTTGTGTCGAGAATTTGTTAAGTTAATGCAGGGTGAATTCGAAATGAGCATGATGGGAGAACTCAATTTCTTCCTAGGACTACAAATCAAACAAAGCAAAGAGAGAATTTTCATCAACCAAACAAAGTACATGAAGGAAATTCTCAAGAAGTTTGGAATGGAATCAATCAAACCCCTTGAAACACCTATGAGTCCTTCATGCAAATTAGACAAAGATGAAGATGGTAGAAGGTTGATCAGAAGCATTATAGAGGTATGATCGGATCTCTACTTTACTTAACTGCAAGTAGACCTGATATCATATTTGCTATTTGTCTATGTGCTAGATTTCAATCAGAACCTAAAGAATCTCATTTAATTGTTGTAAAAAGAATACTAAGATATCTAAGTGGAACTAAAAATGTAGGATTATGGTATTCTAGAGACTCAACACTAAATTTGATTGCTTATTCTGATTCTGATTATGCTGGATGTAAATTAGATAGAAAAAGTATAAGTGGTGCATATCAATTTTTAGGAAGTAACTTAATCTCTTGGTTTAGCAAAAAGCAAAATTCAGTTGCATTATCTACTGCTGAAGCTGAATATGTTGCAGCTGAAAGTTGCTGTGCTCAAATCCTTTGGATTAAGCGACAACTTGAAGATTATGACATAACACTGATAAAACTCCTATTAGATGTGATAACACAAGTGCATAAACTTAACTAAAAATCCTATACAACATTCAAGAACTAAGCACATTAAAATTAGATATTATTTTATAAGAGAATATGTAGCTAACAATGAAATTTGCCTTGATTATGTTAGTACTGAAGAATAATTAGCAGACATATTTATAAAACCTTTGAGTGAAGAAAGATTTTGTTATCTTAGAGGAGAGTTAGGGATTTGTGACCCTTTGGAATGATTTTGAAACCCCTAAGGAATGATTTTTAGAATTTAATCAATTTATTGAAATTTTTCTCATGATTTTAAGGACAATTTATCTAGACATTTGAACCCCTTGATTCATCACATTCCAAAGCTTATTCAACCAAAATCTGATCTCTATCTGGACATGTTTCAGATCCTATAAATTTTTTTGAAACTGTCTCGGAGCCGACTCCTCTAGTATCGGAGTCGACTCTAGTTCTGTCTGAGTCTTTGGAGCCGACACCTGCTTTTTCTGAGTCGACTCCATTTCGAGCGCTGACTATGTTAGCGACCTAGAGCTGACACCTCACTTTGCGGGAGTCGACTCCAAGTGGTCCCAAGTTATCTATTTAGGGTAGAGCCGACTCCTCTTTCATTTCAATCGACTCCAAACTTTCCCAAACTCTTTCAAACTTTTTTCAAAACCCCAAATCTCTTAAATTAGCCTCTCCATAGCACTCAATGGCACCCAAGCGCAGAGGATCATTGTTTGGAGGAAGAGTAGCGATGGGGAAATGTACGGCAAGGCGTCCGATGCGTGAACCCTCTCTGGAATCATCATCCAGCTCAATCGCATCCACTCCCAGTGCCATTCCTAGCCCATCCTCACCACAAGTTGATACCCTAGCCGGTCGAATCATTACCATGGGAAGAAAGGTAGATTTTGAATTTTTTGAAGCCGAGGGTTTTGCTATTGGAAGATAAATCAAAGAACTCAGTTGGGATAAGGTATGTTCCTTAGACGTACCCACTTATCCGGCTCTAGTTAAGGAATTTTACTTCAATTTGTCAAGAGGAGATGGAGGATTAGTTAGCATGGTTAGAGGAAAAAGAATTCATCTCACATCCGAAATTTAGGAAATCTTTTGGAAATCCATGTTGTAGGATTGATTGCAAATAGTCACAGTGATAGAGTGGGAGCATTGTCAAGGATGTTGGGTAAAGACTTCACTGAGTTTGAGGAAGTTAGAGCAAATCAGTTGCCTCTTGAGCTTAGACTGTTACATAATATATGTGGTAGGATCCTATTTTCTAAAACTGGTAGGTTTGAGTATGTCTCAGAGTGAGACATAGTGATTATGGACAGTATTTTGATGGGTCAGCCAATCAATCTAGCAGGAATGATGATATGGTATATGGCTAAGACCGGGGGCAAGAGGAGATCGACCTTGCCTTATGGAATGGTCCTGACCATGGCATTCAAAAGTCAAGGAGTTGTTATTTCTGAGAATGAGCCATTGAAAAACTAAGGCACACTGATTATTATAGCTTGGCTACAGTGCATAGAATGGGGTTTGTGAAAGTGGATGATAGATGGGAAAGAAAATGTCATCTGAATGAGAGAGCAGCTGACATTAGGGCCACTGCACCATCTGAGGTAGGTCCATCAGTGAGGCATCCATCATCAGAGCCTAACAGATCATCACCACCATCGGCACCTACTCCAGTTCCTGCACCTGTGCCATTGCCTGTTCCTTCTGCTGGTTTTTCTGATATTCAGTTAGAGCAACTTAAAAGTTTATTGTGTACTCAAAAGAAAGAGATAAAGACTGAGTTAGATAGCATATTTATGAACTTGAGAGAGACTCTCTATTCCTTGGATGATAGAATCAACAAGATTGAGTTCACTCTTGGTTCTTCTTTAGAATCTTTGAAGACTGATCTCATGCACATTTTTAAGGAACTCAAAAAGATTGGAGGAGATTCAGAGACTTATTCCAAATGCAATGCAGAGCTTCAAGACAAAATTGTTATTGCATGTAGATTTGTTGATAGAAGACTGAAGGAATTTGTCAGAACTCAAAGTGAAGGAATGAGAAAAATTGTAGAAGAATTGCAAAGACTTCTTAGAACTCATTTTTGATTATGTTGTAATGAAGTTTTTTTGATGTTATTAAAAGATGATGTTTAGTTTAGTATGTTTTGATATTTTGGTGATGTAATGAAGTTTAATGAAGTTAGATATAATGAAGTTCTTTTTGAAATGTAATGTTTACTTTTTATTAATGTAATGTTGAGAATGATTACTTGAATTTTTGCAATTTGATTGTTCTTTTGAGAAAGATTAATTTGAACTTGAATCTTTTCTAAAATCTTTTTGTTGATTACAAAAAAGGGGGAGAGAAGATTGTATATGCAAGCTTAAGTAATGAGTATCAAGCAAGCTTAAGGAATTGGTATCAAATAGTTTCAATAAAATAAGTTTAATTGGTATCAAGCATCAAATGTAATTTGATATGATCATATGAGTTTAATAGTAAAGGAAGAGAAGATGTTAAATTGAGTATCATAGGGGGAGCTACCTCATTCAGTGGGAGCTCAACTATGAGAACTTAAAACTTGTGAAATTTGACTTGAAACTCCTATTGATTAATCATGCATATACTCGATATTTTTGCCATCATAAAAAAGGGGGAGATTGTTGACCTAAGTATTGATTTGATGATTAACAAAAGACATGAGTATATTCATTATGTTTCTGATAAATTTAAAAGGGCGTATCAGAACTTTTCTGGAATTTCGGCACGGTCCGAAGCCAACACCTATAGTTTCGGAGCTGACTCCAACCTGAGATACAGAGAAGTATTTTCTGCATCAGTTTTCGGAGCCGACACCTAGAGATCGGGAGCCGACACCTGAGAGTCCGGGAGCTGACACCTGAGTTTCTGGAGCCGACTCCAACCTGAGATACAGAGAACGTGTTTTTGTGGACAATGTTGGAGCCGACACCCTTGGATTCCAGAGCCGACTCCCGAAATTGCCGAGCTGACACTTAACTTTTTCGGAGCCGACTCCTCAACAACTTCTTATTACTATTTTTGGACACCATGATCTGGAGCCGACACCTGACAAGTTGGAGCCGACTCCAACGTGTCAGGAACAGATTTTCAAATGTTAGAACGGACTCCAACGGTAAGATTTTTCTACCTAATCTCTAACGTCTATTTTTCTTTGTGTGTAGACGCAAGTTAACCACTCTGTAACGGCTATATTTTCCACCTAACCTTGGATTGAAGTCTATAAAAAGGAGATTCGTTGGTTAAAGAAAAGAAGAGAAGAGAAGAACGAAAAAGAGAAATATTTTGTGAAAAATCAAAAAATCCTAAGAGAGAAATCAAAAGGAAAAACCCTAAGCTTAAGTCCATCAATCTTAGAGAGTTCAAAGAGAAATCTGAAAGCTTCTCAATATCAAATCTAAGAGATTATCAACATTTGAAGAGAGAAAACAAAAAGCCCAAAATCCTTAACTTCTCAACTGCGATTTTCTGTGAAGAATCTAAGCTGAAGCCTAATTCAATCCTTTAAAGGAAAAGAGGAAAAGAAGAGAAGAAGAAAAGCTCACTTCCAAATCGCTTCAAACATGCTTTTCTTACCTTTATTTAGTTTATTGTATATTTGCTCATTTGAGGAGCTGCTGTCAATTCAAAACTCTATTTTTTACTGTTTTTGGCTAATTCAATCAGGGGATTGAATTAGTGGAGGTAGTATACCTCGGGACAAGCTAAAGATAGCTTGTGGTTGGATTTTGTACTGGTGAGCCTGAAAAATCAGCTGCATTAGTTGTGATCCTGGGGGAAACAATAAGTTTTGAGGTGTGAGCTTGTAAAACAACTTAGCTGTAATCAAGTGGATTATAGTGTGGACCCAAGTGAAGCTTGGGAGTGGATGTAGGTGTTGGATACACCAAACCACTATAAAATCTTTGTGTTTGTCGTGCTTTGTCTCTTTATCTCTCTCTATCTCATTTGTTTATGCTTAGCATTTATCTATACATTGCACTTAAGCACTTTCATATCAGAGCACTTAGTTTTAAAGAGCTAATTTTTTTAAAGAACCCAATTCACTCCTCCCTCTTGGGTTGCCATCTGGGCCAACACTTTTCACAGAAGAATCTTCCTCCAAGCTCTCGATCAGAGCTCTAATAGAGTGATTGATTCCGTAAAGCCAAATAAGGGTACAAGGTAATTTTTTATGCGTACTGAGAAGTTGAAGTGTTATGGTATTTATAGAGGATCACCTGATTCCCTGGGCGCATCGTGGGGGTCCAAATTTGTTATGATTTAAAACGGATTCGAATCGAGTTTGTTACGAGATCGGTAGGATATGTATCTTGTTAGTTAGAAGATCGACGGCTAGGAGAGCTGGCTGATGCCTTGGGATCCCATAATTGCGTAGGCTCTAGGCGACTCCTGGGTATGATTCTCCGTTTGGAATCTTGTTCTATTTCAGCAAATAGGGACTCTCCCGTGCCGGATTCCGTAGAAGTATTTTGAATGCCATGGTTGGCCTGGACGAGGAATAGCTTAGTTTTTCGAAGTATAAAATGGATCGGCTCGAATGTCCGAGGAATAAGGATAGCTCGACTCAGATAGCCGAAGCATAAAGATGGCTCGGGTTACCGAGGAATAAGGATAGCTCGGCTCAGATAGCCGAAGCATAAGAATAGCTCGGGTTGCCGAGCAATAAGGATAGCTCAGCTCAGATAGCCGAAGCATAAGAATAGCTCGGGTTGCCGAGCAATAAGGAGAGCTTGGCTCAGATGGCCGAAGTATAAGGACGGTTCGGGTCATCAGGGTGACCTGACCCCATCAAAGCTGATTTGACCTTGTCGCTAGAATGTCATACTAGCTGGCAAGCGGGGTGTTTGGATTGGGCGTGATCTCATCACTGATGTAAGTGATCAATAACATAATGATGATTTTACCCCTCATCATATGCCCCCCACTCTCTAGTCCGAAGTGTAATTTTGAATATAGGGAGTAGAATTCTGAAGCAATCTTATTTGGAGGATTCAAAAAGGAGGCAATAATGATCTCATAAATGACAGGCCGCTGTTTCGCCATCATTTTCTGCCGTGGCTCAAGAAAAAGTAGCCTAGTTTATTGCAAGCTGCGATTGTGGGAGCTCCACGTGGCGGGGTTCCTTTATTTCTAGCACCCGTATCGGGATTTCTGGCGTCTAGGGTTTTCTTTCTGAAACACTTATTTAAAGAGGGTTGTGGCGGTGCTTGTTCTACAACACTCCTTCATTCGTGTTATAGAGATTTTCTACTCCAACTCTAAGCCCTTGCTTGCCTGTTCGCATCTTACCCCCCGATTAGCCAATATGAGTGGTCCAGGCGATGCTGCTTTTGAAATCATCCTGGAGGATTTGGGTAGAATCCGCTGTCTTTATAGAGTTCATGGGAATATAGCCTTATGGGCGCTGAGAACCGAGGATCGGGTTTCAACCGAGTTGAGCCGAGGGAGTTTTCATCTACGAGGAGAGCTTGAAAGCAGGTCTCCGATTCCCTCTTCACCCATTGATACAGGAGGTGATGAGGTTCTACAACATATGTCCAACGATGGTGGCCCCAAACAGTTGGCAAAATCTTGTTGGGTTTGTCTCGATGTGCAGTCGTGTTGGGGTGACTGTAACTCTTTCCCTGTTCCGCATTTGCTACAACCTGGTCTCTGGAAGGAGCTCTGAGTGGCCCTATATTGGCCCTCGAAAGTCATTCAAGATGATTTATGATAACCCTTCTTCTATAAAGGGGTGGAAGTCTCGATTTCTTATTGCCGAAGGAAATATCGACTTGGATTTTCCGAGAGGATGGGGCAATTATGTGAAGGACCCGGAGGCGCGTTTGGATTTGAGCGATCAAGAGAAAAAAGATCTGGCTACCCTTCGCAGTGGTCAGGAGATATCGGCGAGCACTCTGCTAGTTGAGGATGCTCTCTTCGCCGCCGGGATTAGTTCTGTCGACCCTTGGGGTGAGTGTATCTTTTTTCTCTTTTATCATGACGGTCGGCTTGTTTGGGTATTCCCATTTGATTGAATCATTTTTTGCATTTTCAGCCAAAAGATCGACGTTTGTGGGCTAGATGAGGAAGGAGTCAAGCAAGCACCAAAGGGGCTCCAGCTCTTGGGACAAATACGGACCCGAGAAGAAGTCTCATCCTTCTGGGTCTCGTTTGAAGGGTCCGAAGAAAGATAGCACCAGTCACCGCTCTCCCACCCCAATAAGGGAGGTAGCGGAAGCGCAAACCATGGTTGATGAGCCCCCCTACTGGAGGGGGGCAAAGTAGCAGAGGAAATCGTTTGGGAGAGCTAGAGGGGAGCTATCGAGGTTTTTCCCCTCCAAATAGTAGTTGTATCAGACGACGCAGAGGAGACTCACCGGCACGCCCGGTGATCCCTCCGCCGGACGTCTTTCAGTCACCGGTGGTGGAGAGCCCATTGCGTATGGAGGAGACTTCTGCTCGGGTGGAGGGGTCAGAAGAGGTAGTGACGGCTGCCAAAGCTCAAGTGGAGCTACCCGTCGAAAGGTTGGTGGAGGTCGTGCCTTCTCCCGCTGAAGGTCCCTCCTCTACGGTTCCCAGGGACGTTGTGGAGGAGGTAGAAGCATCGGTGGAAGAAGGAGAAGAACCATTTAATGAAGGGGATGCTCAGGCTAGGGCTCCCTCAATCAGGGTCGAAGTATCTGAGGCCTCACAGGTTAGAGTTCTGCGGAGGAATCCAAGGAATCTGAGCGGATGGCTTCTCAGGTCGGAGTTCCCCGGGCCAGTTCTTCGGCCACGAGCTCTTTGTCCATAGCCCGGAGGTGGATGATATGATCACCGCCTTGATGAGATCCATTTTGTGCGCTGAGGGGAGTTCCTTGACGAACGAGCCCGCAGTCGGGAACATCATTGAGACGGCTTTTGGTCGGCTTGGGGTACCGCAGGACGCTTTCCTCCTCCCCGAAATCAATAACGCCACCCTCATGACGATGTCTTCGAACTACATCTCCCGGGTAAGTTATTGTGCCCAGATCATAATCCCTGATTGGTCGGTTGGGTCGTAGCTTTTGACTTATGTTTTCTCCGTAGATTACCCTGGTCACAAGAGCGTTGAACTGGCATTTGAACTTGGCTAGTGGGGCCTGCGCCTAGGCTAGGAAGGAGGCGGCCGACCTTCGGTCGAGGGTGGATTCGACCAGTCGGCTTTCCAGGGCTCTTGAGTCTACTAGGGTGGATCTTGAGAAGATGATCGAGTACCACCGAATTGCTGCCGAGAGGGCCTCTTGATTTGAGGCACAAGTTAAAGAGCTCCGCAACAGTCGGATAAGGCCTGCCTGGGTTGTCTCAGATCAAGGCCAAACATGCAGAGGAATTTAGTGCCTTGCAATGGCATTTTGACAAGAGGTGGGACCAGCTGAGGGTAATCATGTTGAGGAGAAAAATAATTTGAGTAGAAGCTTGAGAAGAGGAGCACAAGTGCCGGCAACAGCGGATCAGCTTGCTGACCTAAAGAAGGAATTTGCCGATATGGAGAATCGGCTGAAATGGCAAAGTGAGCAGGTTGCTTGGCTCACTGCTGATCTTGACCAGTCGCGGCGAAAAGTTGGGACAACCAGTCTCAAATTAATGACTTTAGGAGGGTCTTCGAGAAAACAAATTGCAAAATTGCAGGCCTTGGAAAAGATCCAGGAGCTGAACAATAAGATGGCTTGGCGGGAAGAAGAGGTACGGCGTCTTCCTCTTTATTTGTTTTTCAATGTATTTGTTTTGCTAGTGGACTCAAATATCCTGGTATTTCATAGATGGGTAGAATTGGGCTCGAGGCGCAGGAGCAGTTTAAAGCTTTAAGGGCGGAATTATCCGAGTCGCCGAATGAACCTCGAACTCCATAATTAGCTTACTTTGGCTATGGAGGAGTATAAAAATTCTGCGCAATTTTCTGAAGAATGTAGAGGGGCTTGTGCCGATGCATTTCGGTTTGGCGAAGAGGAGACTCGAGCAAAGATATCTCAGGTGCATCCCGAATGGGATTTGTCTTTTTTGGATGCCGAACACTTTGATGGTCATACCCCGGGGGGCGAAGAAGAGGAATATGAGGACATCTCGAATGTCGATTTTGATGCTATTTTAGGCCCCAGTGAGGCCGTGGCCTCCGAGGAATGTCCTCAATCTGCTGCCGAGGCATCCGAGGCTCCTCCTTCGGCATTTGAAGTGGGTGAAGCGAGTCGAGCCCCTTCGGAGATTGTCAAAGAGGTTCTTGGGA
Organism: Calamus simplicifolius; assembly: GCA_900491605.1. Lineage (NCBI taxonomy): Eukaryota > Viridiplantae > Streptophyta > Magnoliopsida > Arecales > Arecaceae > Calamus > Calamus simplicifolius. The sequence goes on from UESW01004424.1 coordinate 629,713, forward strand.
TGGACCCGGATCTTGATTCTTGAGGGTTACTTATGTATTTTTGTGTTCCAGATTTGTAACCTGGTCGACAATTTTTAATGAAATGGATCCTTCGACTCCTACTTGCTTGTCTTTTCTGGATGATCTTTTTGTCCCGAGTTTTTCCAAATGGCGAACGAGTCAATTCATGTTCCTGGATCGGTTTATCTCTTATGGATTAAATGTCCTTTTCATTTGGAGTTTAACCGATTTGCTTCGCCGACGTAAGCTAGCTCGGTTGGAACTTAAGGAAATGTCTCGGTCGAGGCCGAGGCTTAGGCAGATAGTTCGATCTATCCGAAGTAAGAAATTGGCTCGTTTGGCCGGGACATAAGATGGTTCGGCGTGATGTGACCAAAAATTACGCGTGTATCTTGATTGGGGTCGAGATTCAGCGGATAGTCCGGTCTATGAGAAATCGTTTCATTTCTGCTAGGGCTAACAAGGCGAATTTGTGATTCACCGAAGGACGCTTTTTTTTTGTGTGGGGCATTTATCCGTTGGCCTTTTCCAATGCGGGTCTTTTTAACGTGCAAGCTAAGCATTCGATCACCATTGGGGGGCGTCGCTTTCACAAGGCGATTTCCTAGACCCGCTTGTATCTCAAGGACCGGCAGGTGATTTCCTGCATTTAAGGCTCCTGATTCGATATCAGAGGGAAATCTTTTGTCGTGCGTCATGGTCTGGGAAATGTGTTCGGCACGCTTTGAAAAGCGCTTTTTTCATTTTGAAATGCCACGCGGTGGTGTGGATAGGGAATTTTGAGTCCCGGGGCTTTCTGCTTTATTAGCTGCTCTCGGTCTATTTGCCTATAAAATGGGAGGAGCGGGCCGTGCTAGGCTATCTCCCAAGACTTTCTTTTCTATGAGTGGTAAGAGTTTCCATGGCATCTGTTTCATTGAAGTTGGGAGTGGAGAGTTCGAGCCTTCCTTTTGAAGCACACGTATCCCCCGTGATTTACATGAATCTCCCCTCCCCCCTCAACTTTGTTCCTTCATATGAGTAATCTTTTTCCATGTGAAGAGGGAGTTGAGAGGTGTGTGGGTCTGCTGGTTCTATGCCTTTTATTGTTGGGCGGTGGCTATTGGCCCAGCATCCCACTTGGGGAGGAGGTATCCTCGGCATCGGCATCCATAGGTCTGTGCCTCCTTTTGGATCTCTTAGTTCATCTGAAGGACCCGTGGGAGGCCGGCTTTGTTCTTTGGGATTAACCAGTGGCTTAACAGAGCCTGGCTGGTTTCTCTGATTTCTGGGATCAGATGTAAAGGCATCGTTTATCGACCGAAGCTGCTTGACCGAGCCTTTTATTTTACCTGTATTTCCCGTGCTTTGATGCACTTGTAACGCCTCTTGAGAGGTTGTATTTCTCATCGGTTAACGAAATAAAGAAAGTTTTTTACTCTTTCTTCTTGTGGCATCTGTCTCTTTTTCTAATGCGATTGTGTTGAGAGTTGTCACTCTCATTTTATGCTTTTTGATCCGTAGCATAATCTATAAGTTCAACAGCGTTTTTGTCACTTTATTTTTGTGAATATGTCGCTCAATCCTCTATCGAGGAGGTATTTATCTTTGTTTTGGGTCGAGAAAGGCCTGGGCGGCCGCATGAGTTCATGTAGTATGCATGGCCCTGTTTGAGGGATGAAGCGTGTATTTCTTTGAAAAGAAATGACTTGTGCAATCTTGCTGGTAAGCGAAGAAAGGTTACCAACCTCTGCCGAAGCATAGCGGGACGTCTCAGTCACGTAGGGGTGTTCGAAAAATCACCCAGACAAGCTGAGGCTTTGATAATAAGTGATGCACTCCGGCTTTGGCCAAGGCTTTCGATAATAAGAGTGCACTCCGGCTCTGGCCGAGGCTTTTGATACGTACTTCGGCTTTGGCCGGGCTTCTGATAATAAGAGATGCACTCCGGCTCTGGCCGAGGCTTTTGATATGCACTTCGGCTTTGGCTAGGGCTTTCGATAATAAGAGATGCACTCCGGCTCTGGCCGAGGTTTTTGATACACACTTTGGCTTTGGCCGAGGCTTCCGATAATAAGAGATGCACTCCGGCTCTGGCCGAGGCTTTTGATACGCACTTCAGCTTTGGCTGGGGCTTCCTTGCTTTTGATCAGCATGTTGTCGACATGCACATCCATGTTATGGCCGACCTATTCGTTGAAGACCTTGTTAATAGTGTTTAGTAAGTAGCACTTGCATTTTTCAGACTGAAAGGCATGATATGGTGACAATACGTACCTCGGTCAGTTTTGAAGGTGGTCTTCTCTTTATCCTCGGGCGTCATTCGGATTCGGTTGTAGCCTGAATAGGCGTCCATGGAGGTCAGCATCTGGTGACCTGAAGTAGCGTCTATAAGCTAGTCGATCCGGGGGAGAGGGAAAATATCCTTCGGGCATGCTTTATTGAGGTCGGTGAAGTTGACGTAGATCCGCCACTTGCCGTTCGGCTTTTTCACCATAAAAACATTCGACAGCTAGCTAGGGTAGTTTACCTTCCGAATAAAGTTAGCCTTGATAAGCTTATCAATTTCCCCCTCAAATGCCTTCCGTCGCTTCAGGGGCAAAGCTCCTTTTCTCCTGCTTAACGGGCCGGGACATCTTGTTCATATTAAGATGGTGGACGAGAACGTCTGGGCTGATCCTCGACATAGAAGAGGACCAATCAAAGACATCAGCATTTTTTTTAATTAACTCCTGCCGAGGCTTTTCTTTCAGCTGTGATTCAATATTTACAGTTCGGTTGGGCCGAGTTTCGCTCAGTGGTATTTTCTTCGGCTGACTCTTCTTGATGCTTAGCAAAATTCTTCCGAGCGGTCCGCTTGTTAACCTCGGACAGTTTGGACCGAAGGCTGGCGACGAAGCGTTGCCGAGCTATAGCTTGGCTTCCTCGAACTCCCCTATTTTCCTATTCGACTGAGAATTAGTTGCGGGATGGAGACAACAACTATCAGGCCGGGTCTCCCAAAGATTGTGTTGTAGGGCGACCAAGCTTGGTCATCAGGAAATTCGTGCGAATAGCGGCGACACAGGGCCAAATTCCTGCCCGAACCGTTAAATCCACGACTCCCTCTGAGGTAATAACATTGCCGGTGAGCCCCATCAGGGTGGAGTCCACGGCTCAGAGATTTTTCATGAACAGTTTCATTTTCGCAAACACATCGAGGTACAACGTATTGGCAGAGTCCCCACTATCAATGAGAATCTGGGTTATATTATAATTATTTAGATTGAGAGATACAATCAGCGCATCATCATGCAGAAAGTGTATCTTCTGGAGATCTTCATTGGAGAAGGAGAGCCCATCAGTCCAGGCTCTCTTTGGTGCTGAATCTTCTTCACCATCCCGGCCGATCCGACGGACTACCGACCACATCGATCACATTGATGTGGCCAACAACCCGGGGGTTTGGAGGAGGAGGCTGCTGAGGCTCGGGCTGGTGGTTACCCCCATTTCTTGGCTCGGGCGCTCCCCTAAATTGGTTTAGTCTGTCCCGCTAGATGAGCCTCTCGATTTTATTTTCAGCTGCCAGCATTCTTCGGTGTCGTGGCCATGGTCCCGGTGGTAGCGGCAGTACTTGGTGGGGTCTCTTCGGGTTGCATCCCCTCGGAGAGAAGGCGGTTGAGGGAGTTGATGCTCTATCTCCATAGGATCTGCGCCCTCGGGGCAGTGAGCGGGGTGAACCAGTTGAACCTCCTAGGCGGGCTTCGGGTGCGGTTCCTCGGTGGTGGTGAGGGAACCCTTTGGTGGCGAGGTAGACTTAGCTGACAGATAGACCGGTGTTTGTCCGAGCTCTTGGACTCCTTCTTTCTTGCCAGCTCGGCGCTGATAGTTCTCCGCGATTCCTTGACTCTGGTGTACTTGTCTGCTAGGGCCATCATATCGAAGAGGTTCAGAGGGTAACTGACCTTCAACGCCAGGTAAAAGTCACTCTCCTTTAATACTCCACCCGCTAGGGCTGACATGGCCACCTTATGGTTAAGGTGATCCACTTCTAGCATGGCCGTGTTAAATCGACTGAGATAGTTCTTTAAGGATTCCCCCTCTCTTTGCTTAACCTCAAAGTAGGAATTAGATCTCCACGTGACGGTGGCTGCTGACAAATTGGCTGATGAAGAGGCGGCTCAGCTTGTCAAATGAACCAATCGAATCTGGTTTTAAGGCATTAAACCAGGTTTGAGTAGACCCTCTAAGGGTGGAGGGGAAGGCGCAGCAGAGAATCGCATATGATGCCCCATGGAACATCATGATCGATCGGAAACTACTGAAGTGGTCGTCGGGATCGGAAGATCCGTGATAAGCTTGATGGCGGGCAGCTTGACATGGAGGGAATCACTTCCCCCATGATCTCCTTGGAGAAGGGAATGCCCTGCTCCGCCTTGGCTGGGATGGAGGAGCTTGCTTGGCGGCATCTAGCTCCCGATGCTATTCATGACATATCTCCTGCATCTGTTGCCTGATCCCTTCATCCAGAGTGGCAGGAGGGATCGGGCGATGAGAAGACGACAGTGGTGTTGAATCCTGCGAAGATATCAGGGAGGGAGAGCGACCTGGATCTAAGTGGGCTCTTTCCTCCAGCTCATTGCAGCGCCGGTCTCATCTTTGCAGGCCGGCGACCGCGATCCGCCGGCCCAGGCGGATCGAAAGAGGAGATTGCAGGCAGAGCGGGGGCAGCAGCCTCCTCGCAAGGCTGGAAGGCAGGATTGGCAGGGCTAGGGATTGCCTAAATCCCTGGATCATCTGGGTCAATGCTTGAACCTGCTGAACTAGAGTGGTGAACTGGTCCAGGGTTACCACCATTGCCGGTGGGGAAGGAGTTTTGGCTGGTGATGGTAGCGGTGGTGCTACATCACTAACCGGATTAGGCCTTTGAGACGCGGCCTGATTTTGAGCCTCAGAGGTGGCTCTCTTCAGATTGGCCATTAGAGGATGCTTCTTCTGGTTTTTTAGTCTTGTCTCATGGATTACAAGTTTATGGGACTTGAGGTCCTTCCTCTAGCGCCAATCTGTTGCCACGGAAATCCGTTCTCCGAATCGGGTGCACTTTCGGCTCCGGGTCGAACTCTGATCTCGATGTCTGGGGTGGAACCTGCAAGATAGTCCGCGCTCACAAAGGATTTCCTTGGGGTTGTCCTCTGCGGGGACCCTCCGATGCCCAAGTCAGTGGAGACTCACAGCGAGCAGATGTAAGGAGAAGACTTTTCACAGAAGAATCTTCCTCCAAGCTCTCGATCGGAGCTCTAATGGAGTGATTGATTCCGTAAAGCCAAATAAGGGTACAAGGTAATTTTTTGTGCATACCTGAGAAGTTAAAGTGTTGTAGTATTTATAGAGGATCACCTGATTCCCTAGGTACGTCGTGGGGGTCCAAAGTTGTTATGATTTGAAACGGATTCGAATCGAGTTTGTTACGAGATCGGTAGGATCTGTATCTTGTCAGTTAGAAGATCGATGGCTGGGAGAGCTCGCTGATGCCTTGGGATTCCACAATTGCGTAGGCTCTAGGCAATTCCTGGGTATGATTCTCCGTTTGGAATCTTGTTCCATTTCAGCGAATAGGGACTCTCCCGTGCCGGATTCTGCAGAGGTATTTTGAATGCCATGGTTGGCCTAGATGAGGAATAGCTTGATTTTTCGAAGTATAAAATGGATCGGCTCGAATGTCCGAGGAATAAGGATAGCTCGGCTCAAATAGCCGAAGAATAAGAATGGCTCGGGTTGCGAGGAATAAGGATAGCTTGGCTCAGATAGCCGAAGCATAAGAATAGCTCGGGTTACCGAGGAATAAGGATAGCTCGGCTCAGATAGCCGAAGCATAAGATAGCTCGAGTTATCGAGCAATAAGGATAGCTTGGCTCAGATAGCCGAAGCATAAGAATAGCTCGGGTTTCCGAGCAATAAAGAGAGCTTGGCTCAGATGGCCGAAGTATAAGGATGGTCTGGGTCGTCAGGGTGACCTGACCCCATCAAAGCTGATTTGACCTTGTCGCTAAAATGTCACGCCAGCTGGCAGGTGAGGTGTTTGGATTGGGCGTGATCTCATCGCTGATGTGAGCGATCAATAACACAATGATGATTTTACCCCTCATCACATGCCCCCCACTCCCTAGTTCGAAGTGTAATTTCGGATATAGGGAGTAGAATTCTAGAGCAATCTTATTTGGGGGATTCAAAAAGGAAGGCAATGATGATCTCGTAAATGTCGAGCCGCTATTTTGCCATTATTTTCTGCCGTGGCTCGAGAAAAAGATGCCTAGTTTATCGCAAGCTGCGATTGTGGGAGCTCCACGTGGCGGGGTTCCTTTATTTCTGGCGCCCGTATCGGGATTTCTAGCATCTAGGGTTTTCTTTCTGAAACGCTTATTTAAATAGGGCTGTGGCGGTGCTTGTTCTACAACGCTCCTTCATTCATGTTATAGAGATTTTCTACTCCAACTCTAAGCCCTTGCTTGCCTGTTCGCGTCTTACCCCCCGTTTAGCCAATATGAGTGGTCCAGGCGATGTTGCTTCTGAAATCATCCTGGAGGATTTGGGTAGAATCCGTTGTCTTTATAGAGTTCATGGGGATGTAGCCTTATGGGCGCCGAGGACCGAGGATCGGGTTTCAACCGAGCTGAGCTGGGGAGTTTTCTTCTACGAGGAGAGCTTGAGAGTAGGTCTCTGATTCCCTCTTCACCCATTGATACAGGAGGTGATGAGGTTTTACAACATATGTCCAAAGATGGTGGCCCCAAACAATTGGCGAAATCTTGTTGGGTTTGTCTCGATGTGCAGTCGTGTTAGGGTGACTGCAACTCTTCCCTGTTCCGCGTTTGCTACAATCTGGTTTCTGGAAGGAGCTATGAGTGGCCCTATATTGGCCCTCGGAAGTCATTCAAGATGATTTCCGATAACCCTTCTTCTATAAAGGGGTGGAAGTCTCGATTTCTCATTGCCGAAGGAAATATCGGCTCGGATTTTCCGAGAGGATGGGGCAATTATGTGAAGGATCCGGAGCCGCGTTTGGATTTGAGCGATCAAGAGAAAAGGGATCTGGCTACCCTTCGTAGTGGTCAGGAGATATCGGCTAGCACTCTGCTAGCTGAGGATGATCTCTTCGCCACCGGGATTAGTTCTGTCGACCCTCGGGGTAAGTGTATCTTTTTCTCTTTTATCATGATGGTCGGCTTGTTTGGGTATTCCCATTTGGTTGAATCATTTTTTGCATTTTCAGCCGAAAGATCGACGTTTGTGGGCCAGATGAGGAAGGAGTCAGGCAAGCGCCAAAGGGGCTCCAGCTCTGGGGACAAATACGGACCCGAGAAGAGGTCTCGTCCTTCTGGGTCTCATTTGAACAGGCCGAAGAAAGATAGCACTAGTCACCGTTCTCCCACCCCAATAAGGGAGGTAGCGGAAGCGCAAACCATGGCTGACGAGCCACCCTACTGGAGGGGGGCAAAGTAGCAGAGGAAATCGTTGGGGAGAGCTCGAGGGGAGCTATCGAGGTTTCTCCCCTCCAAATAGTAGTTGTATCAGACGATGCAGAGGAGACGTCGCCGGCACGCCCGGCGATCCCTCCGTCGAACGTCTTTCTGTCACCGGCGGTGGAGATCCCATTGCGTATAAAGGAGACTTCTGCTCGGGTGGAGGGGTCAGAAGAGGCAGTGACGGCTGCCGAAGCTCAAGTGGAGCTACCTGTCGAAAGGTTGGTGGAGGTCGTGCCTTCTCTCGCTGAAGGTCCCTCCTCTGCGGTTCCCAGGGACGTTGTGGAGGAGGTAGAAGCATTGATGGAAGAAGAAGGAGAAGAACCATTGAATGAAGGGGATGCTCAGGCTAGGGCTCCCTTAATCAGGGTCGAAGTATCTGAGGCCTCGCAGGTTAGAGTTCTGGCAGAGGAATCCGAGCGGATGGCTTCTCAGGTCGGAGTTCCCTGGGCCAGTTCTTCGGCCACAAGCTCTTTTGTCCATAGCCCGGAGGTGGATGATATGATCACCACCTTGATGATGTCCGTTTTGTGCGCTGAGGGGAGTTCCTTGACGAACGAGCCCACAGTCGGGGACATCATTGAGGCGGCTTTTGGTCGGCTTGGGGTACCGCAGGACACTTCCTCCTCCCCGAAATCAATAATGCCACCCTTATGACGATGTCTTCGAACTACATCTCCCGGATAAGTTATTGTGCCGAGATCATAATCCCTGATTGGTCGGTTGGGTCGTAGCTTTTGACTTATGTTTTCCCCACAGATTACCCTGGTCACAAGAGCGTTGAATTGGCATTTGAACTTGGCCAGTGGGGCATGCATCCAGGCTAGGAAGGAGGCGGCCGACCTTCGGTCGAGGGTGGATTCGACCAGTTGGCTCTCCAGGGCTCTTGAGTCTACTAGGGTGGATCTTGAGAAGATGACCGAGTCCTGCCGAATTGCTGCCGAGAGGGCCTCTCGATTTGAGGCACAAGTTAAAGAGCTCCGCAAACAGTCGGATAAGGCCTGCCTGGGGTTGTCTCAGATCAAGGCCAAACATGCCGAGGAATTTAGTGCCTTGCAACGACATTTTGACAAGAGGTGGGACCAGTGAGGGCTAATCATGTTGAGGAGAAAAATAATTTGAGCAAGAAGCTTGAGGAAGAGGAGCACAAATGTCGGCAACAGCGGGATCAGCTTGCTGACCTAAAGAAGGAATTTGCCGATATGGAGAATCGGCTGAAATGGCGAAGTGAGCAGGTTGCTCGGCTCACTGCTGATCTTGACCAGTCGTGGTGAAAAGTTAGGGACAACCAGTCTCGAATTAATGACTTTAGGAAGGGTCTTTGAGAAAACAAATTGGCAAAATTGCTGGCCTTGGAAATGATCCAGGAGCTGAACAATAAGATGGCTCGGCGGGAAGAAGAGGTACGACATCTTCCTCTTTATTTGTTTTTTGATGTATTTCTTTTGCTAGTGGACTCAAATATCCTGGTATTTCACAGATGGGTAGAATTGGGCTCGAGGCGCAGGAGCAGTTTAAAGCTTTAAGGGCGAGTTGTCCGCAAGTCGCCGAATGAACCTCGAACTCCAAAATCAGTTTACTTTGGCTGTGGAGAAGTATAAAAATTCTGCGCAATTTTCTGAAGAACGTAGAGGGGCTTGTGCCAATGCATTTCGGTTCGGCGAAGAGGAGACTCGAGCAAAGATATCTCAGGTGCATCCCAAATGGGATTTGTCTTTTTTGGATGCCGAACACTTTGATGCTCGTACCCTGGGAGGCGAAGAAGAGGAATATGAGACATCTCGGATGTCGATCTTGATGCTATTTTAGGCCCCAGTGAGGCCGTGGCCTCCGAGGAATGTCCTCAATCTGCTGCCGAGGCATCCAAGGCTCCTCCTTCAGCATTTGAAGTGGGTGAAGTGAGTCGAGCCCCTTCGGAGATTGTCAAAGAGGTTCTTGGGACGGACCCGGATCTTGATTCTTGAGGGTTACTTGTGTATTTTTGTGTTCTAGATTTGTAACCTGGTCAAAATTTTTAATGAAATGGATCCTTCGACTCCTACTTGCTTGTCTTTTCTTGATGATCTTTTTGTCATGGGTTTTTCCAAATAGTGAACGAATCAATTCATGTTCCTGGATCAGTTTATCTCTTTGGATTGAATGTCCTTTTCGTTCGGAGTTTAACCGATTTGCTTCGCCGACGTAAGCTAGCTCGGTTGGAACTTAAGGAAATGTCTCGGTCGAGGCCGAGGCTTAGGCAGATAGTTCGATCTATCCGAAGTAAGAAATTGGCTCGTTTGGCCGGGACATAAGATGGTTCGGTGCGATGTGACCAAAAATTGCACGAGTATCTTGACTTGGGTCGAGATTCGGTGGATAGCCTGGTCTATGAGAAATCATTTCATTTTCTGCTAGGGCTGACGAGGCAGATTTGTGATTCACCGAAGGACGCTTTTTTTTGTGTGGGGCATTTATCCCGTTGGTCTTTTCCAACGCGGGTCTTTTTGACGTGCAAGCTAAGCATCCGATCACCATTGGAGGGCGTCGCTTTCACAAGGCGATTTCCCAGACCCGCTCGTATCTCAAGGATCGGCAGGTGATTTCCTGCATTTAGGGCTCCTGATTCGATATCAGAGGGAAATCTTTTATCGTGTGTCATGGTCTGGGAAATGCGCTCGGCGCGATTTGAAAAGCGCTTTTTTCATTCTGAAATGCCACGCGGCGGTGTGGACAAGGCGTTTTGAGTCCCGAGGCTTTATGCTTTATTAGCTGCTCCTGGTCTATTTACTTATAAAATGGGAGGAGCGGGCCATGCTAGGCTATCTCCCAAGACTTTCTTTTCTGTGAGTGGTAAGAGTTTCAATGGCGTCTGTTTCATAAAAGTTGGGAGTGGAGAGTTCGAGCCTTCCTTTTTAAGGTTGGTTCATCCTAGATAGCTGGGGTGATGGAGAAGCTGCTGAAAAGCAGATAGTTCTCAAGGGAGGAATTCTCGAAGGTCATATGGAGAGCGAACGGGAGGCCCGCAGAGGTCTTATGGGAAGCGTACACATACGGTTCTCGTATGGGCTTTGTCACCTGCTGCGGGGGTTGTTGGAAATGCGAAGCACACGTATCCCCTGTGATTTACATGAATCTCCCCTCCCCTCTCAACTCTGTTCCTTCATCTGAGGAATCTTTTGCCATGTGAAGAGGGAGTTGAGAGGTGTGTGGGTCTGCTGGTTCTATGCCTTTTATTGTTGGGCGGTGGCTATCGGCCCAGCATCCCACTTGGGGAGGAGGTATCCTCGGCATCAGCATCCATAGGTTTGTGCCCCCTTTTGGATCTCTTAGTTCATCTGGAGGACCCGTGGGAGGCCGGCTTTGTTCTTTGGGATTAACCAGTGGCTTAACAGAGCCTGTCTGGTTTCTCTGATTTCTGGGGTCGGATGTAAAGACATCGTTTATCGACCGAAGCTGCTTGACTGAGCCTTTTATTTTACCTATATTTCCCGTACTTTGACGCACTTGTAACACCTCTTGAGAGGTTGTATTTCTCATCGATTAACGGAATAAAGAAAGTTTTTTACTCTTTCTTCTTATGACATCTATCTCTTTTTCTAATGCAATTGTGTTGAGAGTTGTCACTCTCATTTTATGCTTTTTGATCCGTAGCATAATCTATAAGTTCAACGCGTTTCTGTCACTTTATTTTTGTGAATATGTCGCTCAGTCCTCTGTGGAGGAGGTATTTATCTATGTTTTTGGTCGGAGAAAGGCCTGGGCGGCCGCGTGAGTTCATGTAGTATGCATGGCCTTGTTTGAGGGATGAAGCGTGTATTTCTTTGAAACGAAATAACTTGTGCAATCTTGCAGGTAAGCGAAGAAAGGTTACCAACCTCTGCCGAAGCATAGCGGGACATCTTAGTCATGTAGGGGTGTTCGAAAAATCACCCGGACAGGCCGAGGCTTTCGATAATAAGTGATGCACTCCGGCTCTGGCCAAGGCTTCCGATAATAAGAGACGCACTCCATTTCTAGCCGAAGCTTTTGATACACACTTCAGCTTTAGCCGGGGCTTCTGATAATAAGAGATGCACTCCAACTCTGGCCGAGGCTTTTGATACGCACTTCGGCTTTGGCCGGGGCTTTCGATAATAAGAGATGCACTCCGGCTCTGGCCGAGGCTTTTGATACGCACTTCAGCTTTTGCCGGGGCTTCCGATAATAAGAGATGCACTCCGGCTCTGGCCGAGGCTTTTGATACGCACTTCAGCTTTGGCTGGGGCTTCCTTGCTTTTGATCAGCATGTTGTCGACATGCACATCCATGTTATGGCCGACCTATTCCTTGAAGACCTTGTTAATAGCATTTAGTAAGTAGCACCTGCATTTTTCAGACTGAAAGGCATGATATGGTGACAATACGTACCTCGGTCAGTTTTGAAGGTGGTCTTCTCTTCATCCTCGGGCGTCATTCGGATTCGGTTGTAGCCCGAATAGACGTCCATTAAGGTCAGCATCTGGTGACCCAAGTAGCGTCTATAAGCTAGTCGATCCGAGGGAGAGGAAAAATGTCCTTCGGGCATGCTTTGTTGAGGTCGGTGAAGTTGACGCAGATCCACCACTTGCCGTTCGGCTTTTTCACTATAACAACATTCGACAGCCAGCTAGGGTAGTTTACCTCCCGAATGAAGTTAGCCTTCATAAGCTTGTCAACTTCCCCCTCAATGGCCTTCCGTCGCTTTAGGGGCGAAGCTCCTTTTCTCCTGCTTAACGGGCCGGGACATCTTGTCCATATTGAGACGGTAGACGAGAACGTCTGGGCTGATCCCCAGCATAGAAGAGGACCAATCAAAGACATCAGCATTTTTTTTTAATTAACTCCTGCCGAGGCTTTTGTTCTAGCTGTGATCCAATCTTTATGGTTCGGTCAGGCCGAGCTTCGCTCAGCGGTATTTTCTTCGGCTGACTCTTCTTGATGCTTGGCAAAATTCTCCCGAGCGGTCCGCTTGTTAACCTCGAGCAGTTTGGACCGAAGGCTGGCGACGAAGCATTGCCGAGCTATAGCTTGGCTTCCTCGAACTCCCCCATTTTCCTGTTCGGCTGAGAATTAGATTCGGGATGGAGACAACAACTATCAGGCCGGGTCTCCCAAAGATTGCGTTGCAGGGCGACCGAAGCTTGGTCATCAGAAAATTCATGCGAATAGCAGTGACACAGCGCCAAATTCCTGCTCAGACCATTAAAGTCACGACTCCCTCTGGGGTAATAACATTGCCGGTGAGCCCCATCAGGGTGGAGTCCACGGCTCGGAGATTTTTCATGAGCAGTTTCATTTTTGCAAACACATCGAGGTACAGCGTATTGGCAGAGTCCCCACTATTAATGAGAATCCGGGTTATATCATACTTGTTTAGATTGAGAGATACAATCAACGCATCATCATGCGAGAAGTGTATCTTCTGGAGATTATCATTGAAGAAGGAGAGCCCATTAGTCCATGCTCTCTTTGGTGCTGAATCTTCTTCACCATCCCGACCGATCCGACGGACTACCGACCACATCGATCACATTGATGTGGCCAACAACCGGGGGTTTGGAGGAGGAGGCTGCTGAGGCTCGGGCTAGCGGTTACCCCCATTTCTCGGCTCGAGCGCTCGCCTGAATTGGTTTAGTCTGCCCTGCTGGATGAGCCTCTCGATTTCATTCTTCAGCTGCCAGCATTCTTCGGTGTCGTGGCCATGGTCCCGGTGGTAGCGGCAGTACTTGGTGGGGTCTCTTCGGGTTGCATCCCCTCGGAGAGGAGGCGGTTGAGGGAGTTGACGCTCTATCTCCATGAGGATCTGTGCCCTCGGGGCAGTGAGCGGGGTGAACCAGTTGAACCTCCTAGGCGGGCTTCGGGTGCGGTTCCTCGGTGGTGGTGAGGGAACCCTTTGGTGGCGAGGTAGGCTTAGCTGACAAACAAACCGGTGTTTGTCCGAGCTCTTGGACTCCTTCTTTCTTGCCAGCTTGGCGCTAGTAGTTCTCCGTGATTCCTCGACTCTGGTGTACTTGTCTGCCAGGGCCATCATATCGGAGAGGTTCAGAGGGTAACTGACCTCCAACGCCAGGTAAAAGTCACTCTCCTTTAATACTCCATCCGCTAGGGATGACATGGCCACCTTATGGTTAGGTGATCCACTTCTAGCATGGCCATGTTAAATCGACTGAGATAGTTCTTTAAGGATTCCCCCTCTCTTTGCTTAACCTCGAAGTAGGAATCAGATCTCCGCCGGTGACGGCAGCTGCTGACAAATTGGCTGATGAAGAGGCGGCTCAGCTTGTCGAATGAACCAATGGAATCTGGTTTTAAGGCATTAAACCAGGTTCGAGCGGACCCTCTAAGGGTGGAGGGGAAGGCACAGGAGAGAATCGCATATGATGCCCCATGAAACATCATGATCGATCGGAAACTACTGAGGTGGTCGTCGGGATCGGAAGATCCGTGATAAGGCTCGATGGCGGGCAGCTTGACATGGGAGGGAATCACTTCCCCCATGATCTCCTTGGAGAAGGGAATGCCCTGCTCCGCCTTCGGCTGGGATGGAGGAGCTTGCTTGGCGGCGTCTAGCTCCCGATGCCATTCATGACATATCTCCTGCATCTGTTGCCTGATCCCTTCATCCAGAGTGGCAGGAGGGATCGGGCGATGAGAAGACGGCAGTGGTGTTGAATCCTGCAAAGATATCAGGGAGGGAGAGCGACTGGATCTAAGTGGTCTCTTTCCTCCAGCTCATTGCAGCGCCGGTCTCATCTTTGCAGGCCGGCGATCGCGATCCGCCGGCCCAGGCAGATCGGAAGAGGAGATTGCAGGCAGAGCGGGGGCAGCAGCCTCCTCGCAAGGCTAGGAGGCAGGATTGGCAGGGCTAGGGATTGCCTGAAATCCCTGGATCATCTGGGTCAATGCTTGAACCTGCTAAACTAGAGTGGTGAACTGGTCCAGGGTTACCGCCATTACCGGTGGGGAAGGAGTTTCGGCTGGTGATGGTAGCGGTGGTGCTACATCACTAACCGGATTAGGCCTTTGAGACGCGGCCTGATTTTGAGCCTCAGAGGTGGCTCTCTTCAGATTGGCCATTAGAGGATGCTTCTTCTGGTTTTTTAGTCTTGTCTCATGGATTACAAGTTTATGGGACTTGAGGTCCTTCCTCTAGCGCCAATCTGTTGCCGTGGAAATCCGTTCTCCGACTCGGGTACACTTTCGGCTCTGGGTCCAAACTCTGATCTCGATGTCCGGGGTGGAACTGCAAGATAGTCCGTACTCACAGAGGATTTTCTTGGGGTTGTCCTCTGCGGGAGACCCTCCGATGCCCAAGTCAGTGGAGACTCACAGCGAGCAGATGTAAGGAGAAGACTTTTCACAGAAGAATCTTCCTCCAAGCTCTCGATCGGAGCTCTAATGGAGTGATTGATTCCGTAAAGCCAAATGAGGGTACAAGATAATTTTTTGTGCATACCTGAGAAGTTAAAGTGTTGTAGTATTTATAGAGGATCACCTGATTCCCTAGGCGCGTCGTGGGGGTTCAAAGTTGTTATGATTTGAAATGGATTCGAATCGAGTTTGTTACGAGATCGGTAGATCTGTATCTTGTCAGTTAGAAGATCAACGGCTGGTAGAGCTGGCTGATGCCTTGGGATCCCACAATTGCGTAGGCTCTAGGCCACTCCTGGGTATGATTCTCCGTTTGGAATCTTGTTCCATTTCAGCGAATAGGGACTCTTCTGCGTCAGATTCCGTAGAGGTATTTTGAATGCCGTGGTTGGCTTGGACGAGGAATAGCTTGGTTTTCCGAAGTATAAAATGGATCGGCTCGAATGTCCGAGGAATAAGGATAGCTCGGCTCAGATAGCCGAAGCATAAGGATGGCTCGGGTTACCGAGGAATAAGGATAGCTCGGCTCAGATAGCCGAAGCATAAGAATAGCTCGGGTTGCCGAGCAATAAGGATAGCTCGGCTCAGATAGCCGAAGCATAAGAATAGCTCGGGTTGCCGAGTAATAAGAAGAGCTTGGCTCAGATGGCCGAAGTATAAGGATGGTCTGGGTCGTCAGGGTGACCCGATCCCATCAAAGCTGATTTGACCTTATCGCTAGAATGTCATGCCAGCTGGCAGGCGGAGTGTTTGGATTAGGCGTGATCTCATCGCTGATGTGAGCGATCAATAACATAATGATGATTTTACCCCTCATCAGTTGTTATTGTAGTTATAATGTTAAGATGTAATGAGTTTCATATAATTGAAATGTCAAGAAGGGCCTTTTGATTAATTTTTTTAAGGACATTTTACATAGAGAAAGCTTGATAAGCTTACCAATCTCCATGCAGTTTCAAATCTAATAAATAATTAACGAGGGACTTGATAATATTTTTTTGGAGGCCTTTTAAGGGAGCAAGACGCGTGAAGCATTCCAAATAAGTTTCATCGGGGAGAACAGCACCGATCGCGAGCATGTAAACCGGCATTCGTTGCCGACTTCGCGAAGTTTCCATATATGCCGCGCAATTTAAGAAGGTTCTTCCAGGGACGTATCAGTATTTTTTGCTCATGTCTCCGAATATGGGAACCTAAATTTTCCCGGCGGAACGAGGCGTGCCCATATAGCCCATTCCTGGAGGTCCCTCTCCCTCTTCCTTTCCCGCGCTCTTCTCCGGCGAGGTAGGGTTCTTTCTTCTTTTAAATCCTTCGTGCTAGAAACCGAATACAGGTATTGGCGGTGGAAACATACGGGAAGAAGACGGGTAATGGCGATGGAAGGAGGAGAGCGTTCCGGTAAAAGGAGACGCCGATGAAACCCAGGGCGAGGTGACCTTCTCCTCTTTTTTACGGTTTCTCCTTTTCATAAAAAATATCTAAATATTCTTTCTTACCGTCTTTTTTGATCTTTTCGTGAATTAGAGAACATGAATTTTTCCATAAGATAGTGTCATTCGAGAGGAGAATATCTAAGTTAAATTAGAAAAAGATGGGATGTTTTCCTTTTGTTTTTTGTTTTTTTGTCCGTAGCCCTAGTCTAGATCTCAGGTTTCTCTTGAGGATTTGTTAGTTGATTTCAACAGCAGTTGAGCAGGTCGTGCGTATAATCTCTCTCTCTTGCCCAATCAGATTAGAGATCCCGTCCTACTTTGTTTGCCATAAGCTAGTTTATCTTTTCTATTACGGAATGATTCCTTATGTTATAATGTGGATCAAAGATTATTTGTAATTTCTGTGGCCTATGATCTTCTGCTTTCTCTTCAAGTAAAACAGTCTTAAACTCTTAATCATTCGTCAAGAAATCAGCAGTAGCGGAACTTATCATGCTGGCCCTATTAATATCATAGTCAACATATTTGAAAATTGATGGGCCAATAAACCCCATAGACAACGGTGATCGCACCCGGGTCAAACCCCCTAATTGGCCATTGGAGTCGGCCTCTTCTATCCGGCCTACGGAGTCAGCTTCTTCTACTCGACCATTGGAGTCGGCCTCTTCTAACCGGCCTTTGGAGTCGGCCTTCAAAGTCGGCCTCTTCAACTCGGCCCTTGGAGTTAGCCTCCTCTATTCGGCCTCTGGAATTTGCCCCTTCTACTCGGCCTTCGGAGTCGGCCTCTGGCCTCCGGAGTCGGCCTCTGGAGCCGACCTCCTCTACTCGGCTTTCGGAGTCGACCTCTTTTGCTCGGCCCCCGTAGTCAGCCATCTTCACTTGATCTCCAGAGTCGACCTTCCTTTACTCGGCCATCCGGGTCAGACTCCAAATCGGCTACCTGGCGGTCGGCGGCCATGACGTTGACCCTGGTCAACGACGATCCCTTTACGGTGTGGCCGGCCATCCAGTCCAACTCCAGCCACGACATGATAGAGAAGGGCGGCTTCACCTTCCACTACGGCACCCACCGCAATCTCATCTCATACGGTGCTAGCCTCGTCGACAGCTTCAAAGTGGGCATGACCATCACCCCCCATGAGGGCAAGGGCCAGTGCCCCATCGTCGGCTACCATGCTGACCTCCTCGCCACGTGTCCTGACGTGCTCTAGTTACGGCCCCGGCAGGTGGCCATGCAGTTGGGTGCAAGTACGGTTGCACTATCGGCTCCCTTTTCATCGTCAGGACAACTGACAGTAAATCCTGTGCATCTGCAATAATCGGATAGAGTTCTACTAGCCTTTATGTAGCACTCCATAAAGAATTAGGAAACTCCAACAAATTATCACAAGCGACAGACATTCGAAAATGCATCCTGTTTAAAACTCTTTTTATCCCTGCTTAAAAGTATGTACACATTACCATAATTATCATTTTAATATTTACATCATTCTGCTCAGATAATATTTTTTATGGCATTTTCAGACAGTTCATAAGATCACATTCACAATTGACAACAAAATTATAAGTACATACATTATACTCATAATTTTCTCCAAAACATAAGTCTTTTATTATATCCAAATAAGTCTGATACATCACCATACCTCACTGTATGTATATATATATATATATGTATATATATATATATATATATATATATATATATATATATATATATATATATATATACATATATATATATACATATATATATACATATATACATATATACATATACATATACATAACATAAAAGTTACCCCACACTAACTCAATATACAAAGCTATCATCTATCCTCTTGCCTCCAAGCAAGCTTCATCAGCTAAAGATCTGATCCTGCTAGTCCTTTGATCATACCAGATGGGCTCACTGATCTGAAAGTAATTATCAATCATAAAGGAGTGAGACCTAAGTTTCAGTAACTAGATAACCATCTAACCATAGGAAAATAAAGAACTATAACATCATTTCAAAACAGAATAAATACATGTAACACGAGTAAACACATATAATACTCATTTGAATATAAGATCAGAAAACTTAAAACGTAGCTTATTCTTCGAATAATATACATCTTTAACTGAAATATCATGCAAATGCCTTTTCTATTGGAAAACATCTCCATACATGGACAAATACACTCTTTTGAGATGATAAAAGATAACTTATAAGTTAGCTTATGCTTGCAATAATATACCAGTACTGAAATACTCTATAAATAACTTTTTTCACTGAAAAATAACTCATTTATATAAAAATCCATGAATAGTACATTTCCTTATAAAACACAAAACACTCTTTTATGCAGCCCATCTTTTCTTTTCTCATTTCTCTGATCTTTATTGGGATCTAATTTTGCCCACCGACATTTCATATTAACCATCCCCACTGGGATGAATACTTGGCCCACTGGCTCTTTTAAATCGTAATACAAGCTTTTTAAAAGTTGCCCATTGGCATTTCTTTTTCAAATCTAGATGCAAACTTTTAAATTTCATGATGCTGGATTGTGTGTGTAATGCCTCCAAGGTACCACCATACAATCGTCCTCTTGCAGGTATACTTTCATCGGATGCGTGATTGGCAACAGGATCCTCACACAAATAGCACCCCTTACCCGTACGGTTCACCCCGCAAAGTGCTTTATTTCTTAATCCTGGAATCTCGAGTTTTCACTCTGCCCCCATGAGCTATATAATAACCAGCTCCACTGAGCTATGATTCCTGCTCCTATGGACTGTTTTCAACCTGTCCCACTAGGCATGGTCTAGTATGCACTCACCCCTAGCCTCGGAGATCATCGTACGATCGAATCGCAAGGAGGTGCCGGCTCAATAGTAGTGTATAATTCTCATGCTATATCACAGTCTAAAGGGTGATCAGCCCCATAGTTGCCTGATGCTCAGTATGATACATCAAAATATGTCATTTATAAAGTTTTATCATGCAAATATGGCATGTATGCATAAGAAGTTCACATATCAAACCCCATTTTATTCTTTTTATTTGAAACACATGCTTTGACTTGTATAATAAAATCCATGTTCAAAGACTTATGGATCAGAATATTATATACTAGGTTCTCATTTCTTAGGTTTAAAACATACATAATACTCTACTAACATAATATAGCATAGCTAGGTATTAATATCATTATACTAGCTTAAAATAAACTTTTCATTGCTAGATGAGAAATCCATTCACCTCAGCAATTTACTCTTTCAATTAGTACTCAACTCCGGTGTTTCGACTCCCTGGAATAACCTTCTTGACCTACGTCAGCATACATACACAATAGCTATTAGGGTTATCTGCACACAAGGTTTTCCTCTGAAATCATGCATGCATACATGATCTAACTTTTAATATTTCATTATTTTCTTTCATCTTTTCTATATTTACTATTACCTCTGCTATCATCTTAGAATACAAGAATCTAAGGAAGTCTAAAACCATACAAGGTCTAGGGAGGCTATAGCTTATCTGGAAACAAACATGAAATCCCAAGCTTCTCCTTTCCTTCCTCTTTTCCTTCTCTTCCTTTCCTTCTTTTCTTCTTCTTTTTCTTCCTCTCTTTTCTTTCTTTCTTTCTCTCTTTTCTCTGGCCAGAACCTACATTTTTCCCTTTTCTTTCCCTTTATTTTTGGTTGCTTAGGGGCTAAAGAAAGAATAGTGGGTTTTAATTGATCCGATGAAATCCCTATTTTACCCTCACAAACTCTTAAAGCACGCTTTTTGGAAAATACATGGTTCACTCATAAGCATGATATTTTGTTCTTAGATTTTTTTTTCCAATTTGCCCTTAGCACAATTAGCATATGGCCTCAGAGTTTTTTTCCCATTTTGCCCCTAAACATATATTTTTAATTCATTTATAGATCAGATTATTGTTATTCATTTAAATCGATACTTTTATGCAATATTTTTAGGAAAAGACTCTGCCAACTCGAAGAGCTTGATTTTAGGAATGAAAAAATCTAAAATTTACAACTTTATCATCCAATGAATTATCTTTTTATTTAAGTAATGATTTTACAAACTTTCTAATTTAGGAAGAGTTAAATAATTTTGATATTTTAGCTTGATGAAAATCATAGGAAAACCATTATCTTGTGCTATCTATTAATTCCTCTGGTATCTATGGTAGTATTAGAATCTATTTTCATTATGAGAGGTCAAATACTTAATGATAAGATGAACCTATTGAAGCCTGACATGATGGACATGTTGGTTTACTTAAAGAACTAGTACGATATGGAGGATAGGATGCAAGGTCAGATGAAGGACGAATATAAAGACTCCTTTTTGAATGAGCAAAACATCAGAGATAAAAGACAAGAGGAGTGACCATGAAGAAGAAAAAAAGGACCGAGCAATAAAAGAGTTAGACAATGCGACCCATCATGGTCTTGAAGATTACATGAGAGGAGTGATGGCTTGGAATGTGCCAACATTAAACCTCAAAAAATGTGTATATCTAATTTGTTTTATTTAATTTCTACAAAATTAGTTTTAAGAAAAAAAATAAAAATAAAAAATTACCTTGTAGGTGGCCTATCGGGTCTAACAAACCGAAGCTCGGGCTATACTAAACAAGAGATGGAGATGAAGACATCCCTTCGAATGACAAACACCAGAGACAGAAG
Source organism: Calamus simplicifolius (assembly GCA_900491605.1). Taxonomy (NCBI): domain Eukaryota; kingdom Viridiplantae; phylum Streptophyta; class Magnoliopsida; order Arecales; family Arecaceae; genus Calamus; species Calamus simplicifolius. The sequence goes on from UESW01004424.1 coordinate 650,681, forward strand.
ATGAAAGTCACTACAAAGAAGAAGAGAAATGTGCAATACAACGATGGGATGATACGATTGTAGCCACCTGCCTACTCATGAATAAAGGTATGCATATTTAATTTATTTTATTTAATTTTTATAAAATTAGTTAAAAAATTTAAAAAAAGTTTAGCCTGCCAAATTGATACTAAAAAAGTTTTAAAAAATAAAAAATAGCTGAGCTGTGCTGGTGGGCTGGCTTGCATCATGGCTTAGCCTGGCTATGCTGTGGGCACATGGGTTATGCTAGCTCTTGGTATTGCTGGCTTTGTCGGCATAGTCTGTAATAGTAGTCGTATCAAGCTGACATGGCATGATGGCCCGACAAGCCACAACTTACATGGGTCATATTGGTTTAGTATAACCCATTTGACACCTCTAACATCAACTAATGTAATGCATAAAAATAAAAGGCCTTGTAGCGTCTGAAGCTCACATGTTGGTCCAATTAACCCGTTAGCAGACCGAAACCATATGACTCAAAAACTCAAGCGGAAGTTAATTGTAGCAGATGAGCTTGGAGCATTACAAATAGTATCGAAGTTGACTCGAGTGTATGGAAGTTGATGGGTAGGCATGAGGAAAGAATTATCCATGGGACGGTGGTGAAATCCTACTATGGCAAGATGTAATGTATTAGTTGTAGGGCTTCACTAATACTATGTATTGAGTTAATTGGTAATGAAAAGGGAAGCTATCTTGCAGCATTGATGATGCTAATGCTAGTAGTGGCAAGATGTAATGTTATCATGTTTGCAGTTCCATATAAAGGTGGGCATTGGGCCATGCATGGCATGGCATGGCATGGCCCAGGCCCAGGCCCACTGGGCCGCACCTCCAGACGGGCTGTGCCAGGCATGGCCTATCAGGGAAAAAAACCGGTATGGCACGGCACGTGGAATGGGCCGTGCCAGAGGCCCAGATGGTTCCCCAATGTTTTTTTTTTTCTTTCTTTCCCGTTCCTCTGGTTCACCCGAACCAGGGGCGCTCATGCTGGCGGCCAGGGTTGCCGCCGGCCTCTCCCCGGGGCTACTCAGCCATCGGCGACCGGCCTAGAGCCGGCCACCGGCATGGCCTTCCTCTCCCTCTCTCTTTCTCTTTCGTTCTCCCGCGACGCCATTACTGTGTTGGTGGCACGACCGGTCACCACCGGCCGGCCGGACCGTCACCAGATGCTCGTCCGGCGCCGATGGGAGTCGCCGGCCGCCTTCTAGGCCCGGCGAGGTGGCTGGCACGCCACTGGGCCTGGACCAATGCGGGAGCCGAACCGGCTCCTATCCAGGAGAAGGGCCGCTTTGGTCCTCTCCTCCTCTCTTCCACGCCCGGTCCCACACCGGACACTCGTCTAGTGCCGGTGGGGATCGCCAGCCGCCTCCTAGGCCCGGCGAGGCGATAGGCACGCCGCCGGGCCTGGACCAATGCGGGAGCTGGTTCGGCTCCCGCCCAGGAGAAGGGCCGCTTTGGCCCTCTCCTCTCTCCCTAGTGGGCCATGCCGGGCCGTTGAGCCAAATTTTTCGAGCCCGGTACGGCACGGCTACAGTACCGTGCCGTGCCAAGCATGGCCCGGTTCGTGCCGGGCCGTGCCGGCCCATGGGCGGCACGTTGCCCATCTCTAGTTCCATATATTGTTTAATTGATTGGCTTACTAGCTTGGTACTAATGGATGTTTTATTTGTACAAAGAAAACTTTGGAGAAGACTTTCCTTTTTCTCACTTCCTTGTTTGTTTTGGTGCAAGTGTGAAAAATTTGTAATTTGTGCTATGGCCTATCATTGGTGGCTCTATAAATTGAATTCTAGTTGTAATAAAGTTCGGTTCATCAGATTGTAAGTTTAGAAGTCTGCTGAAATTTTAAAGAGAACTCTTATTTGTGTTCTTAAATTGGCCTTGTCTCTTCATAACATGAGACATGTTCCTTTTTTCATTTTAGTCGTTGAAGAGGAGGTCACATGCTTATTCAAACTGAATGTAATGTTCCTAGACGATTACCTCAAACAGGTCCTTCTTGCCTGCTGTCTCACCTAAACTTGGTTCTGTAATTCATTGAATGATGGATGCTTGCTATGGTTATGATCAATAATATTTGTTTAAGCTCTTGAAATCTTTTGTATTACATATTATGAGAAGCCTAGAAGAGTAGCTGGAGTGCATAGCTCAAACAATCAAAATCAATGCTTGCTACTCCAACTGTGGAAAGGACTATCCATTTCAAAACTGTTTGTGCCTAAAAGTGTGGTCTTATAAATAAAACATTAGCTTATCTTTTATATTCACAAAGGATGACTTTCCTTCTTTTTATAAGGATTGCTATTCATTGGTCATGAATGCTTCCAAATGTTGCAATAGGGCATTCTCTATGGCACTAAAGAATGTGGATAGTTCCAACATACCATCCCTTGCAGTCTTTTGAACCTGCTCATCGATTTCTGTAAAGATTGTGTATTCTGAGTTCAGTTCTTCACTCCTTATGAGTCAAGTCTATTTGTTAAGTTGGTCCATGTGAAAATTGAAACCAATACCTGTCATGATTGGTAAAATTAAGACCAGATATTGGGTGCTATATTGGTTAATGTTTTGTGAATTGGTATGAATATACAAATATCTTTAATTTAAGAAAATTAAATAGGAAAACAGTGATAAAAAGCAATTTTAAAACCTTTTGTTTATAGAAGCATAATATGGAAACTTAATTTATTCTTCCTAAAATGGAAACCACATATTCTCCTTTCCATCCTATTTCAAAAATTTGAATTTGTTTTCACCAACCTCCAAACTCCTAAGAGACTCCCAAGGAGTGAATTTTAACAACTTAAACTTTTATATCTGCACCAACCTTTTCTGTTCTATATTCATCCACATATCACTCACTGGAGATATCGCTTTTCAAGTGAATGATTTTACCTTTAGCTGCCAAATGTTATATAATGTTTTAGTGATTTTGGTCTTAAAATGATCGCTTTCTTTGATTCTTTACTTTTTGTGTATTTATGGGTGGCAATTGCTGTGAAAAGGTTAGAGATCAAGAGTCAACAAGATGTTGAGGTTTTTGAGTCATTTAAAAGAGGTGCCATGGAGAATTAATTGGATATTAGCATAGGTGATCAGGAGTTAACAAGCCATTTGCATTTAATGGCGTGAATTTAATTTTATGCATATTTCATCTTCTTATGGGTTTTTATTGGCCTTCATAGGCTTCATTTGATTTCCAGAGTTCCAAGGACTGTTGAAGTTCATTTATGGCTGATGATGTCTATTATATACATGTAGAGAAGTTATATTATATGTGTAATCTATTATATGCACACTGTACCTTGCAGGATAATTTTGTGTCCAACCAATCTCCATAGGCTAATCATAACCATTGTATTTATTTCCTTGTCTCTCATATAAAATTGTGAACCCAATTATTCCACATAATAATAAAATAAAATTAATTACACTTTGGTAGACCAAGCATAACAACTTCACTTTTCAAACCATATCTGTAGGTCACTAAGGTGGTTGGCAAAATCTGCTCAATCATTTGCTGGAGCAACACATTCTGGTTTTTATTGCTGTGATATCATCATTTATTATGGTAGTTTCCAAATATTATAAACTTATCATTCAGTTTAGCTTAATATTAAACTATATATATAGTCTTTAAATTTAGGAATTTGGGAAGTACTTGATAATTGTGTTACCCTGTGCTAAGGAACTTAGCATTTATCGCATATTGTTTTACTTTACAGTTTTGGTACTCTTTGCTGCATTGCAGTGCTTGCTCTTATCATGTGGAGGTGAAATGAAAGACACATGTTACTCTTTTAATCAGCTGGTCTCCTTGTGAGTAAAACCTTTATTTTCTGTTTTTCAATTAATTGAAAAAAGATATAGACCTGTTTTGTTTCATTGGTGTGTACTGACCAAGATTATAATGATGGCTAACATTAACCAGGTCACATTTAATGAGATGTTATCTGCTGGCTCAGCTAATTCCTAGTTGGATATGTTTAAGAAAAGAAAAACAAGTTTAAACAGGGCATAATTTTAGGAGAAGATATGATGCAAATAATGGTGGAGAAGACCATTAAAATACATTATCTTAGGTTAAACTTGATAGTTTATAAATAATACTGTCATACCTTTAGGGGATCACCGGAGTTTTTGTACTTGTTAAGTATGGATCAATGTGAAGTTATACTCTTATCCACCGTCCGTAGGACAGATAGGATAATTTTGGAATGGTTATAGGAGGTCATGGATGCACTAAATTAATATGTACAGGGTCAAAGGGAGTTATAGGCAAAGACTAAGATTATTTTAAGGTGAAAAGCGTACATTTCAAGAATAAACACTTATTAGATGCACATGACAGCTTGTTGATGATATGCACTAAATTAATGTGTACAGGGTCAAAGGGAGTTGTAGACAAAGACTAAGATTATTTTAAGGTGAAAAGCGTACATTTCAAGAATTAACACTTAGATGCACATGACAGCTTGTTGATGATAATTAATGCAAACCCTTTACTGCATAATAGAATTTAAATGGAGATAGGACAACCCCTCCCTGACCTCTGAAAAAGAAGAGAAGGAATATGGTGTTCCCCTTGTAGATGATTTTACGGCTGAGGCCAGAACAGAAGTTAGAGATAACTAAGATAATGAAGAAAAAGGAAAAAAGGAATATATATATATATATATATATATATATATATATATATATATAATAAAACCAATCGTCTGCTGCTTGATATCCTACTAGAATGAATTAGGGAACATGTAGAGAATATGAATATCTCCGCATGACTTAGTTATTCTCTTGCTATACCAAAAAATATGAATAACAATATAACATGAAGAGGAGGGGAACAAATATTTAAAGATAATCAGATGATAACGACCAGCTAAAGCTTTCCTACCTTTATCCCACCATGTCTCTTAAATGGAACCTGTGTTTGGCCTGTTTTCATGATTCAAAACAGATTTTCATCTTGCCTCTTTTCCTGATTCAAAAGAGATGTTGGGTTGCATGTTAGATCTAGGACATCAGAATCTGGATTAGAGTGTGCTTTCTTTATAGAATATTCACGGAGGGTTATAAATACATGGTAAGCTCTGATACACATCCAAAACAGTCAGGAACAGATCTTGTCATGCAATCCAGTATGACAGTGAAATGTTTAGTTATTAATGCGATGAAGATTAGGTTGGGGGTATTTAAAGAAGGAAGCAGGAAGGAGGAGAGCTAACAGAAGCGGTAGATATGACTTCAACATGCATGGATGGTCACAAACGTGTGCTTGAAATTCACACACCAAACATTATTGACAAAGAGGAGTTCTAGGAGAGTTGGGAGCATGGGCTGATGTTTTGAAGGAAAAGAGTACAAGAGCAATGCTGATGAAGGAAGATAAGAGAGAGAGGAATCGGGTGAAAGAGAGAGGCCAAAGAGGAGGAGAGAAGAGCTCCCTAGGGTTTTGCCTTAATTTACTATTAATGCTTGGATCTTTATCTAATCTCATTCATGCATCAAAAATTGTGTTTTTTTGTTGTGGTTACATATACAACGTAGACCTTTAGATGCTCTAGTCAGAAAGAGTGATCTTTTAGATTGTGTTTGATAAAAAAAATACTATCCCTGGATAAGTGTACGAGATATTATTTATCCAGGAGATATCCTGGCTATCCCATGGATCATATCAAATGCAAAAAAGAAAACTTTTTTTTATCCCCTGGATAACTTTTTGTTATCCCTCTGGTTGTATTTGATTGGAGGGATAGGAGAGGATATCCCCAAAATATTTTTTGTTAAACCCTAAACTACCTCCAAAAATTTCTATTGAAAGAGAGAGGATTGTCATCTAGGGAAGCGGATCTTGCCGATCGGACGGTTCTCCTTCTCCTTGTCATTGAACCGGTCGAACACGGAGCAGCTCCGCTGGCGGATGATGGATTGAGCAGCTCTACTGGCTTCCAGAAAGAGGGCCAAAGCCCATCGCGACCTGGCCCTCCTCTAGGCTAACCACCGCCGCAAGTCCCAGGCCATGCTCGACTATTACTCCTGTATGCAGGACTATTTCTCCGACCTCGATGACTCCGACTCTCTCCATTTGGAGAATTCCCGCATTGCCACCTCCACTTCCGCCTCCGCCGCCGCCGTCGCGGGCAACTCGTCACCCTCTACTTCTGGTGCATCTGAAGGCCGGCACCCTCCTTGTCAGCTTTGGGTGAAGGACCGGTCCCAAGCGTGGTGGGACCAGTGCAACCACTCGGACTACCCAGAGGTAGAGTTTAGGCAGGCATTCCAGATGGGGTGTGCGACATTCGATATGATCTGCGAGGAGCTTGGCTTGGTAGTGGCGAAGGAGGACACGATGCTCCGGTTGGCCATCCCGGTCAGCAGTGGGTGGCGGTGTGCATCTAGCAGCTGGCCACCGGCGAGCCGCTCCGCCTGGTGTCGAAGTGCTTCAAGCTTGGCATCTCCACCTGCCACAAGCTCGTGCTCGAGGTGTGCTCTGCCAACAAGACTGTCCTGATGCCCCGCTTCCTCTAGTGGCCTGAGCCGCTGTGGCCGATGCCATCAAATCCCGGTTCGAGGCCCTCTCCGGGACTCCCCCGAACCGAAACATCCTCCCTTCCATCCTCAAGTCCTCCGCTGCCCTCAGAGACTCGAAGATCAGGGAGTCAGTTCATGGTTTTGTTCTTCAGGTTTTGGTGCTTGAACTCGTTGAGCTCTGAATGGTTGAGTTGGGAACAACTAAATTAAGCGGGTGAATGTGTGAACTCGTCGAGCTCTGAACGACATAGTTCATTGACACATTTGTTATTGATGTGGCTGATCCAATGCCGTTAGAGAACCGTGAAGGAAACCGACAGAGCCCCCTTTTGGCCTCCAAAGGGCCCTTCGGCCACTGTGGCGTTTATGGCCTCATAAAGCCACGCGCACCCAATTGCTCTAATCTCCATGACCGACGGCCCCATGGCCGACGGCTTCATGACCGGCAACTCCAAGGCCGACGGCCCCATGGCCGACACCACCCTTGCCAACGCCGTTAGAGAACCGTGAAGGAAATTGACAGAGCCCTGCTTTGGCCTCTGATGTTCCTTCGGCTGATGCGACTGATCAAACCAAATGACCCACGAGATGGAGGGATCATAACTCAATGTCACATGGTCCAGCGCACTTCGCTCTTCTCGGTCTTGGGCTCATCTTAGCAGTGGCCCACCTCGATCTTGGCATCGGCCGCGGCCCACTTCGACCATGGCGTCGGTGTCGGCCATGGCCCATTCCGTCTCGATGTCAGTCATGGCATCGGTCTCGGCAACGGCGTCGGTCGGTCACGGTCCATCTCGATCTTCGCGTCAGCCTTGGCATCGGTTTCGGCAACGGCCACCCACGTTCAAGCTACGGGGCCCACTTCCCTCGAAAGTGGCGGATAACTTCACTATGAACGTGCTCGGCGACGTGGGCAACGAACGTGCCTTCCCTTGGCGCCACTAACGATAGGCATGACCCCTCACGTTCGGCCCCACTGCCCGTCCTTTGCGGCACGTCAAAGGAACAAAAACTGCCAACCATCCGGGAGGATTCAACTGTTGCGAACAAAGGGTAAGAGGGACCCCCGAACAGGTATATAGAAACCCCGACTCACAATGAGGGGGGGGGACTGAATCTAGACTCTTTCATTAAAAAATCAATGTTCTCTAGATCGCTGACTTGAGCGTCGGAGGGTCCCCGCCGGAATCACCGGTCCGAGACTTTTCTTGCAGGCCTCAGAAGGAAGACGGTGACCTCTCTACACTCTCGAAGGCCCGCAGAGATCTCAGCTCACCCGGCGCTCATCGCAAGTGATTGGCAACAACAGATTGGCGCGCCAGGAAGGGGGCAGGCAATGCACTCTCCCTGCGACTCCGTTAATTCTGCAAGGAAGACGATGGTGACAACGCGAGCTCAGGAAATTTCCACCAGCCATGCTGCGGAGCGTGTCCCACAGGCTGAACAATCGGAGGATAACCTCCATGTTCCGCCTCACCACCTTCGGTTGGCCAGGTCGATCGGCTCGATGCCCTGGCCCGTCAAGTACAAGATATGGTAACCGTGGTGCAAAGGTTACAAGAGCACTGCTTCGCTGCCATACCTGAACCACCACAACCCCCTTCGTTCCGTGAGGAAGGCCATGATGCTAGCCGGCCTCATCAGGGTAGAACTCCCTCGGAAGCCTCCCACCACTCATCCTAGAGACCACGCTGTCAAGAAACCTCGAAACGACGACGATCCCGCTCTCGTCATTCTGACTATCTTCACCGGCAACACGATGAGAAAGAGCCACGGCAGGTGCACTCTGCACATCGCCGTGCCTCCCCATCTTCATCCTCTGACTCTTCTAGAGACGACATCAACAGGAGAGCCACTCGTTGGGCTGAGCGGCGACTCGATGAATATCATCAACGGTTGGAAGAGCTTAGTCGTCAAATTGCCAATCCTCACGAGGTGATATACGACCATCGTCCTCCTCTCTATCGCTGCATCATGGAGGAGCCAGTTCCGCCTCGGTTCCATCTTCCCCAGCTGGACCCCTACGACGGTACGATGGACCCTCTGGACCACTTGGAGAGCTATAAGGTCCTCATGCAGGTCCAAGGGACGACGGACTCTCTTCTGTGTTGCTTTTCCAGCCACACTACGGAAAGCAGTGCATGCATGGTATTCTCGTCTGCCGCCCCGCAGTATCAATTCGTTTAGACACCTTGAGCGGTCTTTCCTGGCTCACTTTGATGCATGCCGAAAGATCCCTCGAGTCGCCGATAGCTTGTTTGCCGTCCAACAAAGGAGTGGCGAGACCTTGAAGGACTTTGTGGCTCGATTTAAGGAGGCCGCGCTCGAAGTCTATAACTTGGAAGATTTTGTCGCTACCCTAGCATTGAAGCGAGGACTCCGCCCCTCCAGATTTGCATATTCTCTGGACAAAAAGCCTCCCGGCTCCTATGCCGAGTTGCTAAGTCAGGCACAGAAGTACATCCGCATCGATGAGGCTGACTCGTCCAGAAGGGAAGCCGACAAGAGTTCCAATAAGAAGCCGACACCCACGGAACCAGCTGCGGAACGATCCAAGCAGCCCGAACCACCCCATCGCTTTGACCACCGGCCCCAGGCGCTGATTCCTAAGGAGCAGTTTACTCCTCTCATGGCTCCGATCTCCCACATCCTACTAGAGATTGAGGAGGAGCCTTACTTTCAACGCCCACGTCCCCTAAAGTCAGTAAACCCCCGCAATAAAGAGCTTTACTGCCGGTATCATCGAGACTATGGACATGACACTGAAGACTGCCGCCATTTGAAGATGGCCATTGAAGAGCTTGTCCAGCAGGGTCACTTGGGCAAGTTCGTTCGAAGAAATCCCGCTGCCCCGGGTACATCGGCACCTCCAGCGCCTCAGACTGGCATCGACAATGCCCCAACGGAAAAAATAATAGCATGATCTCATGGGGGTGAGCAGCAGCTCGAAAAGTTGACTGAAGGAGGCAAGCTGGCACTAGAATGGGAAGGACCTTATCGCGTCATGGAAGTGCTCCATCACGGAGCGTACAAAGTGGAAGGGATATATGGGAAGCTTCTCCCCCGCACGTGGAATGCGGACAACTTACGACGGTATTATCAGTAGCTTGTTGATTTTATTAGCTTAAGTTTTTTTTTAATAAAGTATTATTCAGAATATCCTTATTTTATCATGCTCTTGGGATGAGTATATTTCTTAGAAAAAGACCGGTTCCGCACCGGCAACTTAAAGACCGGCCCCGCGTTGGCACTTAAAGACCGGCTCCGCATCGGCACAAAAAGATCGGTTTCGCACCGGCAACTTAAGACCGGCTCTGCGTCGGCACAAAAAGACCGGTTCCGCACCGGCAATTTAAGATTGGCTCCGCGTCAGCACAAGAAGATCGGTTCCGCACTGGCAACTAAAGATCGGCTCCGCGTCGGCACTTAAAAGACCGGCTCCGCGTCGGCACAAAAAGACCGGTTCCGCACCGGCAACTTAAGACCGGCTCTGCGTCGGCACAAAAAGATCGGTTCCGCACCGGCAATTTAAGACTGGCTCCGCGTCGGCATAAGAAGACCGGTTTCCGCACCGGCAACTAAAGACCGGCTCCGCGTCGGCACAAAAAGACTGTTTCCGTATCGGCAACTTAAAGACCGGCCCCGCATCGGCACTTAAAGCCCGGCTCTGCATCGGCACTCCAAGCCCGGCTCCGCGTCGGCACCTCCAAGCTCGGCTCCGCGTCGACACCTTCAAGCCCGGCTCCGCGTCGGCACCTTGAAGCCCCGCTCCGCGTCGGCACACTCAAGCCCGAGTCTCCCCTCGACACTCAAGCTCGGCTCCGCGTCGGCAATCTAAGCCCAGGACCTCCTGCGGATTTAATTCCAGCTGCCCTTGGATTTCAGCACTGGTCCCCCCCTCCTTCGATCATCACGTTTCTCTGAGGGGTAGGGCATCAACTTTGCAGAAGGAGACCAATTTCTTAAAGAAAAAGGCACCTGACGACTCTTAACTCTCTGGCCACCCTCCGGGGTTAAAGGCTCCCAAGCATGGTCGAATCCCAGCGACTCCCGGATCATCCTTCGGGGTTCAAAAGGCTCTCAACGGCCTCAACTCTGTATCAGCGGCCAACGGCCAATCGGGTAATACCTTTGTTTAAATTACACACTTGCAACATATAGCTAGTTACTTTCAGCCATCAAGAAGCCTCAAGACAACTCACAGCTGGGAGAAGCCAACTCCCCAGTTCATAGTTGAGGGCATCCGCTCCCAAGCTCTCAAGCCTGTAATCGGCGTCGACATCAAACACGACGCAAAGACAAACATCTACGAAAAAGGCTCAACGGCTCCCTCTGTCTCAGGAGCATCATTGCGGCCTCACTGGCTCTCTGCCTCCCTGGCATGTGGACAGGGACCCACATCCAAACATTATGTCAAAAGTTGAAGACCCAAAGTCAGGTGGGGATCAGCCACTTGGGAGGTAATGCCCCTTTCGCCTTGCTAGGGTGGGCCTGCTTCGTCTCAGGGGCGAAGGGGCATCTGATGTGGCTGATCCAATGCCGTTAGAGAACCATGAAGGAAACCGACGGAGCCCCCCTTTGGCCTCCAAAGGGCCCTTCGGTCACTGTGGCGTTTATGGCCTCATAAAGCCACGCGCACCCAATTGTTCTAATCTCCATGGCCGACGGCCCCATGGCCGACGGCTCCATGACCGGCAGCTCCAAGGCCGACGGCCCCATGGCCGACAGCACCCTTGCTAATGCCGTTAGAGAACCGTGAAGGAAATTGACGGAGCCCTGCTTTGGCCTCTGATGTCCCTTCGGCTGATGCGACTGATCAAACCAAATGACCCACGAGATGGAGGGATCACGAACTCAATGCCACATGGTCCGGCGCACTTCGCTCTTCTCGGCCTTGGACTCATCTTAGCAGCGGCCCACCTCGATCTTGGCATCGGCTGTGGCCCACTTCGACCACGGCGTCGGCGTCGGCCACAGCCCATTCCCGTCTCAGTGTCGGTCATGGCGTCGGTCTCGGCAACGGCATCAGCGTCGGTCACGGCCCATCTCGATCTTCACGTCAGCCTTGGCATCGGTTTCGGCAACGACCATCCACGTTCAAGCTACGTGGCCCACTTCCCTCGAGAGTGGCGGATAACTTCACTATGAACGTGCTCGGCGACGTGGGCAACAAACGTGCCTTCCCTTGGCGCCACTAACGGCAGGCATGACTCTCCATGTTCGGCCCCACTGCCCGTCCTTTGTGGCACGTCAAAGGAACAAAAACTGCCAACCATCCGGGAGGATTCAACTGTTGCGAACAAAGGGTAAGAGGGACTCCCGAACAGGTATATAGAAACCCCGACTCACAACGAGGGGGGGACTGAATCTAGACTCTTTCATTAAAAAATCCATGTTCTTCAGATCGCTGACTTGAGCGTCGGAGGGTCCCCGCCGGAACCACCGGTCCGAAACTTTTCTTGCAGGCCTCAGAAGGAAGACGGTGACCTCTCTACACTCTCAAAGGCCCGCAGAGATCTCAGCTCATCCAGCGCTCATCGCAAGTGATTTGACAACAACAGTTATGATTTATGTTGCCTATAGTAATTTTTTGATAATTGAGCAGGTGAATGTGAGCATATTTGTGCATGCATTAGTGCATTTGCTTGTGGGCATGTTGTGTTTCTGTGCGTGGTGTGTGAGTACCCATATTTCCAACAGTTAATTTGTAGCATTTGCACATCTATATTTGTTAACTACATTCAAAAGTGCTAAACGTTATATGATGAGTCCATATAAGGTAAATGGTCGCATGGGCACCACACTTGATGGAGGCTGAAGCGGACCCATAACCAAGACTACATGATGTCTTCTTCTTCCCTTAGCCGTGATTAGCTCAGGGCCAAGACAATCCGGAAAGAAATAATAGTGATAGAGATCCGGCAACAAACAACTATCGATAGCTTTGTATTTGAGGGAATCACAAGACTTAAAAACTTGCATTTTTTCCTTCGCAAATAGATGCTAGATTCCATGCATGCAACAGCACTGCCATGGCTTAGACTGGGACGTTTGAAACGATTACTCCCCATGCAGCTCATCACCATTAATTCTTCATGCATCAGCCAGATCATAGATGTCGAGTTCTTTGACGTAGTTGAGATTTGGATTGACTTTTCCATGAAATCTATCCTTTTCTTGTCTGTGATTTTAGTTTATCAATTAAAAATATGATAACTTCTCAAGTACAGGGCTATATGCACACTTTACAGGACCAGTGCACAGCTGGTTACTCGGCACAAAATGACTAGCTTTGTTTAAACTTGGAAAATAATGCAACAGAAACAGAGACATCATCTATCTTCATGACTCAAAACGTAGTCCAAAGTCCATTTTGCTGGAGTAATACATCATGTAGAAGCTTAAAACTGGGAAAATAATGCAACAAAAATAGAGACATCATCTATCTTCATGACTTCTACTTTAGTGTGGATACCCATCATCATGCTCTTTATCTCTGCCTTAGCTTTAGCTAAAACATTATATATAGGCTCTGCAACTTTCCACACGCAAAGGATTCATCCCATATGCTATAAATAGACAACAGCTCCAGTTCATCATCAGGCCTTCCTCCCTACGATAAGAAACAAAAGAGCACCTTTTGGGCTAACTTGTAACATTTGCATATATTCCCTGCCTGGGCCTTCACCTCACAGTCTGCATGGAAAAAATTGATGAGAGAAAAAAAACTGCATTATTTGATAAGAAAATCATCAGAAACAACACTAAACTAGAAGAATACTGCACCTTGAATTTTGCAGCACATATCGTGATAACCTTCAACATGATCCTGTAACAAGAAGCAAACCGGAAAAGAATATGCCTTACCAGCCTAAGAAAATCATGATGCTGAGATATAGCAAATCCATCACAGCAGCATAATCCATTTGCAAGTGTCATTGTAACTAACAAATAACATCTGCTATAGCAAAACAAAGATCAAAAGATGATGTAAGAAGAAAGAGAGCTGTACAAGTAACTGAAGCCATTATAGGGACATAGATTGAGTTGGCTCAGATAGATATTATCAGATGTTATTTCCTGGCGGTTACAATTTGCATGCATCCGAGTTAGGAAATGCTATGAGTCTACCTAACATCATGGCCCTTTGCTCAGATAGAGTGTTAAAAGATACAACAACCATTACATTATGAGATATAGTGTTCTTTCGATTGCAAAATCGAGATTGATCCTTCGGTAGTATGACTTCTATATACATGCCATCTATGGCACCAATTGCATCCTACAGTCAAAAAATATTATAGCAAAGCATATGAAATGTAGTTGATGGTACATGTTATGGTCAATGTGTTGGGAATTATATCCTAAAGCCAATCATTTGATGATTGTGCTAATGTAAATTGTATATAAATTGATATATTAATAAAAGTTATTTGGCAGTTTATTCATTACAAGAACATCTTCTTAATACTCCTGATTGTAATGAAGCCCTTAGGATCTTCCTTCACGATAAAGGAGGATTTATCTTTGAAGGTCCTTAAAAAGGTTCGCGACCATATGATATACTATGACAGGGCCATAGTACTATCAATTATAGGACGTTGTATATCATATTTGTTGTTGTCCTCTTAACCAAGGAGTGTAGAGACACTGGTATGACATACAGGTGAAAGTGTAGGAGTACATTTCACCGAACGTGACTCATTTTCGGATACTCTACTGTCAAGAGTTAATCCGAGAAGATATAGGTATAAGTATCCTTCAGACCTGAAGATCACAACCAGTGGCTTACAAGCAACTCATTGTACTTAGGTGCTAGACCACCTGGATTTCTAATCCAGCTACGAAAGGTTACTGGGTGCAGTCAAGTACTTGTGGTAGTTAGTGGATCAAGATGAAATTTGACCTATCCCGTTAAAAGGAGAAATGCTTGTGTTTCAATTTAGCAAGACCTTGGCCAAGGCACTTCATGTGAAAGTCACATGATCACTAAAATTGAAATCACTTTATGGATTTGCTATTTAGAGTTGACAGGCTCTTAAGCCATCCTTAGCATTTGTGGTCAAGAGGATGAATTATACGGTAACTGTTTCTTAGGGTTCTTGGAGTTTGCTCGGTAACTCTTCGACCTATCCGGACGTCGGGTTCCATTGCTAGATGGGCATCGATTAGTATAGAAAGTTGTTTCTATGCTACCGGCTTAGGTTCGAACCTAGAGAGTCACACGCATAGAAGTTTCCTAGGATGATCTGTTTGCTGATCAACGATTGAGAATCGTATATGATTTAATTAATCAATTTGATTGATTGAATTATCTCAATTGGGTTAAGTACAATTGAATAAGATTCAATTTGGTTTAAGTCTATTAGAAGGACTAGTCAATTTCAAATATTGATTTAAAATTAGACTTGATTTGGATTTAAATAGATTCAGGACTAGCCAAATTTGATTTGGGCTAGGACCATGATCTATGTGGGTTCAGTCCAATAAATTCAGATTAGCTTAAACCAAAAACTAAATCCAAACTCTCGCATAAGTCTGATAGATTAAATTTACATATAGAATTTAATGTCTTGCATTAATCTTTTCCAAACAATTCCGTCGGAATTCTAAAGTGTTAGAATAAATGCGCCTCTTTGTATTAACCAAGCACTATGGTTCGATGACTCTTTGGTTTTTACCGAACGTCGGAATTAACCAAGCGCTACGGTTCGGCGTCTCTTTGGTTTTTGCCAAGCGGCGAAATTCTAAATGTTAGAATTTAATGGGCTGGCTAAAAAGAGACTATAAATAGAGGACATCCCTCACCAGATTAAATAGAAGGAAAAAAATAACACATATGTCGTGAATTGATTTTCTAAAGAATTAGAATAGAAAATCCTGGTGATTCTGGTACTAACGGAAGTGTGGAGGATCCTAGAAGAAGAATTCAAGTGGGAGGATTCAAGATCAGCAAAGTCATTTTCCGCAAGCTAGCACTCCCGGGAATCCGATCATTCGGGCTTCGCATGGACGATACTAGAGGCCGGACGATTGAACGGCTGCAGAGCATAAAAGGATTTACCAATTGCCTTCAAGGTAAGTGATATGATCCCTAGATCTAAGGCATGCTTCAAGATAAGAAGTATGACTTCTTGCCTTGAAGATCAAGACATGATCTTGATAGTTTAATTTATATGCATATTTTAGATCAATCGATCCTATATACAAGGCAAAGATATGATCTTGATGCATGTTAGATAGATTAGTATGTAATCTTTAAATTTCCGCATTGATAATTGTTATCAATAATTTAAAACATGCATGCCTCGGAGATTGTTTCTCCCTTCAAATGGTATCAGAGCGATGGTTTCGTATTGATCTAATTTATTGCATATAAATTAATGCTCCTATTAATTGTGTAATCAAGGCTAAAACAAATCAAGGTCTATTCGGTCACAGATGGATTGAAAATCCAAATTACCCATTCAATGAGGTATTCTGTGACATATTGCCGTGATAATTTAAATTGATCTTTGGCTTCAAAACACTGATTACACACACTCTCAAAATATGTTTTATATTTGATACATATTAATGTTGTATAAAAACATGATATTTGCATGTTTAGTATAAAACATAGATATGATATATGATGGCATGATGTCTATGTTATGAAACATACAAATATTTATGAGAGTCTAATTTGAATGTCAAATGTTAATTTATAATCTCTTTAGATATGATCTAAATATAGGAATTATGAGTAGTAACATAATACATGTTGATACGGCTGGCCGTTTCCTCTGGGTAGTATTATCTTTTGCACGATTTCCAAAAATAATGATGTGACAGCAAAACCCAGAGATAGAACCCCAGTGCCGGCCTCCAGCGCCGGCCCCTAGCGTCGGCCTCAAGCGCCGACCTCCAGTGTCGGCCTCCAGCGCCGGCCTCTAGCATCGGCCCCCAGCATCGGCCTTCAGCGCCGGCCTCCAGCGCCGGCCCCCAGCGTCGGCCTCCAGCGCCGGCCTCTAGCGATGACCTCCAGCGTCGGCCTCCAGCGTTGGCCTCCATTGCTGGACTTTGGCTTCGGCCTCCAGCGTCGGCCTCCAGCGCTGGACTTTGTCTCCGTCCTCCAGCGTCGGCCTCCAGCGCTGGACTTTGGCTCCGGCCTCCAGCCTCCAGTGCTTTTTCACATACACAAGGATTAGTCTCATATAACAGATCCCGTGATTCAAGGTCTACTACCGTACACCTCGCTCACTGAAATCACGGGCAAGTGTTAGCTTGTTCAGCAGTTACCACTACAGGCGGCCCTCATCCAGCAACGACTTAACCACTTGCCGTTCGGTGAAACTTATCCCAACAAGGAAGATTCGACGGTTCCAACGGAACGAGGTAAACGGGACCCCAGACAGGTATAAAAGGAGGACCCGAGCTCAATGCTCGGGGATCTCAATCTCTCTCTCTTTCAAGCTCTACTGATATCCTGTTCTACAACCTACTGACTTGGGCGTCGGAGGGTCCCCACCGGAACCACCGGTCTGGGACTTTTTGCAGGTTCTAGAAGGAAGACGGCGACCTCTCTATATTCGTGGAGGCCTGCGGAGATCTTAGCTCACCCGACGTTCATCACAAGTGATTTGGCAGCAACAGATGGCGCGCCAGGAAGGGGCTCGCAGTTCGCACAGGATGAAAGTTCTCCCTGTGACCCCACCAACTTTGCGAGGGAAACGATGGTAACTACACGAGCACAGGAGGCTTCCTCCAGTCAAGCCGCGGAGCGCATTCCCGGGCTGAGCACTCGGGGGCCAATCTCCATGTTCCGCCCTCTGCGCAGATAAATCGACCTGACCAGCTCGAGGTTCTGGCCCACCAGGTCCAGAATCTGATGACAATGGTCCGGGGGCTGCAAGAGCATTGTTTGGCTGCTGCACCTCAACCCCCTGCGCTTGACGAAGGGGTGCGGAGGACAGTTCAGTCTCACCAAGGCGGGACCCCACCTGAGGTCTCCACCGCTCACCCCCCGAACCTCATCACCGAGGGACCTCGAAGCGATGACGGTCTCCCTCTCGCCACTCCGATCGTTCCCACCATCGGCCGGAGGAGAGAGAGTCCAGACGAGCGCGTTCTTTGCGCCATCGATCTTCTTCATCTTCTTCTTCCGATTCATCCCGAGATGGCGCCCTCAGGAAAACTACTCGTCGGGCCGAGCAAAGGCTCGATGAGTATCACCGACGATTGGGGGAGCTTAGCCGCCGGATTGCTGATCCTCACGGGGCGGATTATGAGCGGCGCCCTCCACTTTCCTGGCATATCATGAAGGAACCGGTCCCGCCCCGATTCCGTCTCCCCCAGCTGGATCCATACGATGGCACGATGGACCCCCTGGACCACCTGGAAAGCTACAAGGTCCTTATGCAGGTCCAGGGAGCGACGGACTCCCTCTTATGCGTCGCTTTTTCCGGCCACCCTCCGCAAGGCGGCACGCGCGTGGTACTCCCGCCTGCCTCCACGCAGCATCAACTCCTTCGCCAGTTGGAGAGGGCTTTCTTGGCCCATTTTGACGCCTGCCGGAAGATTCCGAGGGTGGCTGATAGCCTCTTTGCTGTCCAGCAGAGGAGTGGCAAGACCTTGAAGGATTTTGTCGCTCGATTTAAGGAAGCGGCGTTGGAAGTATACAACCTGGAAGACTCCGTAGCCACTTTGGCCCTAAAATGAGGACTTCGCCCGTCCAGGTTTGCTTATTCTCTGGATAAGAAGCCTCCGAGTTCTTATGCTGAGCTTTTGAGCCGGGCACAGAAGTACATCCGCGCCGACGAGGCGAATTCTTCCAGGAGGGAAGTTGACAAGAACACTAGCAAGAAACCATCGCCTACTGATCACGCCGGTGCACGACCTCGGAAGCCTGAGCCTCCACACCGCTCAGATCGCCGTCCACAGACGCTTGTTCCTAAGGAGCAATTTACCCCCCTCATGGCTCCCATATCTCACATCTTGCTGGAGATTGAGGAGGAACCTTATTTCAAGCGTCCGGCTCCCTTGAAGTCTAGGGCCCCCCGCAACAAGGAGTTTTACTGCCGGTACCATCGAGACTATGGTTATGACACCGAGGATTGCCGCCATCTAAAGAAGGCCATTGAGGAGCTGGTTCAGCAGGGTCACCTGGGCAAATTTGTTCGAAGGGGAAACCTTCCCACTATGGGCCCATCGGTGCCTCCAAGTCATTCGACTGGCGTGGACAATGCTCCAATTGAAAAAACCATCGCTATGATTTTCTGGGGGGCGGGTGGCAGTTCAAAGAGGCAGCGAGAGGGAATAGATTCTGTAATTCCTTTCTTCGGAAAGGATTTAGATGGGGTAGATAATAAGTATGACGACAGTGTCGTTGTGTCCATGACTATAGCCAAACATCCTGTAAAAAGAATTTTAATTGATAGTGGGAGTTTGGTGGATGTTTTGAGCTACGAGGCTTTTGTTCGGATGAATCTGTCAAAGTCTTTACTCCGACCCGTTGCCGCGCCACTAATGGGTTTTACTGGAGATTCGGTGAGCGTCGAGGGGGAAATTGCCCTCCCAGTCACGGTTGGAACCCCTCCATGTCAGAGCATTGTGGTCATAAATTTCTTGGTGGTCCGGGTCCCGCTGGCTTATAACGCTATCTTGGGGAGACCAGGGTTGAATCTACTAGATGCTAATCTCCACTAAGAGGCTATTGGTAAGGTTCCCCACCAACGAAGGAGTCAAAGAAATGAAAGGGGAGCAAAGCCTGCTACAGCCCTGCTATCATTTTTCTCCCAGCCCGCTGGAAGCGGCGTCGGCAGTAGCCTCTGAGTCGCTCGATCCCCGGGAGCTGGGAAGAAGGGGAGAGCCAGCCAAGCACCTTCTAACCCTCCCTTGGGTGATGACCCGGCAAGGACTGTTTAGGTGGGGGCATTGCTCCCAGAGGGGGCACATGATCAACTTCTTACTTTCCTGCATGCCAACACCGACGTCTTCGCATGGTCGTCATCCGACATGCCGGGCATCCCCGAAGAAGTGATCACCCATCGACTCAACCTCAGGCCAGAGTGTCGGCCGGTTCGACAGAAAAAAAGAAACTTCGCTCCGGATAGACAGAAAGCTATTGACGAGGAAGTTCGCAAGTTGACGGCTGCGGCCCATATTCGGGAGGTCCATTACCCCGAATGGTTGGCCAACGTGGTGTTGGTCCGTAAGACTAACGGGAGCTGGAGAATGTGCATAGATTTCACCGACCTCAACAAGGCATGCCCTAAGGATAGCTTCCCCCTGCCCCGGATCGATCAACTGATGGATGCTACATCCGGCTATGAGGTCCTTAGCTTCATGGATGCTTTCTCCGGATACAACCAGATCCGGATGAATCCAGCGGATGAAGAAGCTACCTCCTTTATAACTGAGAAGGGGTTATACTGCTACAGGGTGATGCCTTTCGGACTAAAGAACGCAGGAGCCACCTACCAGAGGCTGATGAACAAGGTCTTCGAAGGCCAGATAGGACGGAACATGAAAGTGTACGTAGATGACATGTTGACAAAAAGCATTCACGCCACTGACCATATCGCGGACCTAACGGAGACTTTTGACAACCTTCGTCGGTACCAGATGAAGCTGAACCCACGTAAGTGTGCATTCGGGGTGACAGCCGGAAAGTTCTTGGGTTTCATGGTAACCCGGAGGGGGATCGAAGCAAACCCGGACAAAGTCCAAGCCATCTTGGACATGAGGCCTCCCGCCAACAAGAAGGAAATACATCGCCTGACGGGACGGGTGGCCGCCTTAAGCCGCTTCCTGTCCAAGTCTGCTGAAAGGTGCCTACCTTTCTTCAAGGTGCTTCGCAGAGCCAATGAATTTGAATGGACAAAAGAATGCCAGGAGGCGTTCGAAGGGTTAAAAGAATTCTTATCTACCCCGCCGCTGCTAGCCAAGCCAACGGGTGGAGAAGAACTCCTTCTATACCTCGCAGCCTCTCCTGAAGCCGTTAGTTTTGTGCTGGTCCACGTGGACACCAATGGCATGCAAAGGCCAGTATATTACACAAGCAAGGTGCTCCACGATGCAGAGACCAGATACTCAAACATGGAAAAGATTATCTTCGCATTGATCGTGTCTGCCTAGCGTCTGCGGCCATACTTCCAAGCCCACCCGATCGCGGTGATCACAGACCAACCTCTGAAGACAGTCCTTGCTCGCCCGGATACTTCCGGCCGGCTGGCGAGGTGGGCCCTTAAACTGGGAGAGTTTGACCTGTCTTTTCGCCCTCGGTCGGCCATGAAGTCTCAAGTCTTGGCGGATTTTTTGGTCGAATGCACTTGGGGAGAGGAGCAACCTAAAGAACCTCCTACAGACACTCAGCCCTATGGAACCAGTGATGATGAATGGGTCCTTCATGTGGACGGGGCGTCGAATTCTCAAGGGAGCGGAGCAGGCCTCATCTTGGCCAACTCGGATGGAGTTGTAACCGAGTGTGCATTTCGCTTCCTCTTTCCAGCCACTAATAACCATGCAGAGTATGAAGCTCTGCTGTCCGGGGTGAGATTAGCTCGAGAGCTTGGGGTGAAACGCCTTAGGGCATTCACCGACTCCCAACTGGTTGCTGGCCAAATCACAAGGGAATATGAAGCAAGGGATCCCATCATGTCCCGTTACTTAAGTATGGTGCAATCGCTGGCTTCTCCTTTGGCTCACTTCAGCGTCAGCTACATTCCTCGACAGGAGAATGCTAGAGCCGATGCCTTATCCCGTCTGGCCACCTCAGCCGATGGGATGTTGGGAAGAACTTATGTGGAGCACTTAGAAGCCCCGAGTATTGACGTATCAAGAGAAACTCTACCAGTGGAGCAGGAGCCTTCCTGGATGGATGCCTATGTCCGGTACTTTACTGAGGGTACCCTCCCAGAAGACCCTGCCGAAGCTAGGAAACTTAAAAGACGGGCCCCAAAGTTTTTCATAATGGAGGGAAAGCTCTACCAAGGTCGTTCTCATACCCAGTCCTCAGATGTGTCGGTCCCACCGAAGCCAATTATATTCTGCGGGAGATACATGAAGGCATATGTGGAAGCCATTTGGGGGCAGGGCTCTTGCATATAAAGCCCTACGACAGGGGTATTACTGGCTGACAATGAAGGAGGATGCATCCGAACTCGTCAAGAGGTGTGACAGCTGCCAGCACCATGCCAACATTCAACATCAACCGGCGTCCCAGCTGACCCCTCTGGCTACACCCTGGCCCTTCGCACAATGGGGCATGGACATCCTGGGACCGTTCCCTCCTGCCTCCGAACAATGCAAATTCCTAGTGGTGGTCGTCGACCATTTCACCAAGTGGATCGAGGCGGAAGCTCTCGCTAAGATCACGGAGTCCAAAATAAGGACTTTCTTCTGGAAGTCTGTGGTGTGCCGGTTCGGGCTACCGCACACCCTCGTTACTGACAACGGCCGACAGTTTGACAACACGGCCTTTCGGGAATTCTGTGATGGTCTAGGCATCCATCATCGATTCACCTCCGTGGGGCACCCCCAAACCAACGGTGCAGCAGAGGTGACCAATCGCATCATCCTCCAAGGACTCAGGGCTCGGCTAGATAGCTGCAAAGGGCGCTGGGTGGAGGAACTCCCCAGTGTACTGTGGGCCTACCACACGACGCCGCGAGCCCCTACTGGGGAAACCCCTTTCAGCCTGGTCTTTGGGACCGAAGCGGTCATACCAGTGGAGATAGGAGTTCTAGTCCCCGGACGGAATTATACTACAAAGAAAGCAACTCAAACCAGCTGCGAGCCAATCTAGATCTGATGGAAGAATTGCGAGACCAAGCACAGCTCCGCATGGCAGCATTCCGTCAGCGAGCGGCCAAGTACTACAATGCTCGGGTGATCCAGGACATTCCGCTCCGGAGATCTTGTTCTGCGAAGAGCTGAAGTATCAAAGCCAACAAAGGAGGGCAAGCTGGCACCAAAATGGGAAGGACCATACCGTGTCAAGGAGGTACTTCACCACGGGGTGTATAAAGTTGAAGAGCTAGACAGGAAACCACTTCCTCGCACCTGGAACGCCGACAATTTACGTCGGTATTACCAATAGGATGCTATCGTCATTAATTTGAATCTATTTGATAAATGAATGTTTGAAATGTTCACTTACTTTCGAATGAGTATGTTCAGAAACAAAAGACCGTCTCCGCGACGGCACAAAAGACCGGCTCCAGCGTTGGCATAAAAGACCGTCTCCGCGACGGCATAAAAGACCGTCTCCGCGACGGCATAAAAGACCGGCTCCGTGTCGGCACAAAAGACTGTCTCCACGATGGCATAAAAGACCGGCCCCGCGTTGGCACAAAAGATCGGCTCCGTGTCGGTACAAAAGATCGTTTCCGCAACGGCACAAAAGACCGGCTCCACGTCGGCACAAAAGACCGGCCCCGCGTCGGCACAAAAGATCGGCCCCGCGACGGCACAAAAGACCGGCCCTGCGTCGGCACAAAAGACCGGCTCCGGGTCGGCACAAAAGACCGGCTCCGCGTTGGCACAAAAGACCGGCCCCGCGTCGGCACAAAAGACCATCTCCACGACGGCATAAAAGATCAGCCCCGCGTCGGCACAAAAGACTGGCTCCGCAATGGCATAAAAGACCGTCTCCGCAATGACATAAAAGACCGGCCCCGCGTCGGCACAAAAGACCGGCTCCACGTCGGCACAAAAGACCGGCTCCGCGTTGGCACAAAAGACCGGACCCGCGTCGGCACAAAAGACCGGCCCTGCGTCGGCACAAAAGACCGTCTCCGCGTCGGCACGAAAGACCGTCCCCACGTCGGCACGAAAGACCGGCCCCACGTCGGCATAAGAGACCGGCTCCACGATGGCACAAAAGATCGGCATCGCGACGGCACAAAAGACGGGCTCCGCGTCGGCAAACAAAAGACCGTCTCCGCGACGGCACAAAAGACCGTCTCCGCGACGGCACAAAAGACTGGCTCCGCGTCGGCACAAAAAACTAGCTCCGCGTCGGCACAAAATACCGGCTCCCCGCGTCGGCACAAAATTGGCTCCTATCTAACGAAGCACCATTGGTTGGTGGTTCACGACAGCTTACACAATTAAAGTTGATTATAACCAAGGTCACGTAGTGACGGTTAAAACTTTCATTGATGACTAAAATGTTACAAAATTGCCGACCTAAGTCGGACTTAGAGCAATACAAGAAAAAAAAAACTAGAGCTACTAAGGGTTATTTGGGGCCAAGTCATCGTCTTCAGAGACGTCATCTGGCTGCAGCCCTTCAATGTCCTCCAGGTCGTAGAGTTCTTGAATTTTGGCCTTGCAATCTTGAAAGCCGACATTATAAGCAAACGCCGACGATTCGGCTAGCTCCTTATCAAAGGCTTTAGACTTTCTGAAAGCCTCTACGGCCTCTGCAGCTCTTTTCTCCGCCTCAAGGGCTCTCTGCTTGGACTCGACGGCCTCCCTCTTGGCCTCAGTCACCGCAGCCTCCAAATCGACAACCTTGGCGTCGGACTGGCGGGTGGCCTCTTTAGCTGCTTCTATCTCAATGGAGGCAGAATCGAATCGAGTCTTCAAGATGCACATTTCCGATTCCACACCTTCAGCCTCTCCTCGGCTATCCTCTGCTTTTCCTCGGCCATCCTCTGCTTTTCTTCGGCCACCTGAGCGTTATCCAGCTCATTGGCTGCCCGACGCTGGGCAACTTCCAGCGCATACTCGGCCTTCTCGGCTCTCAACTGGGTGGTATCGACTTCGCTCTTTAGGGTGGCCCGGGTATCCTTCAAAGCCATTTCCGCCCTTTCTGCCCTGGCTTGGAGTGATAACATCTCCTCCCGTGCCTGGTCGATAGCAGTATCACTCAGGGTCCAAAGATTCTTTAGGGCGATCAGAGAGTTCAGTGCCTAAAGGGAATGTCAATGTTAAAAAGCAACATAAAACAAACGAAGCAAAGAGGAAAAACGATAATTGGGCAGAGGCTCACCCAAAGATGTGCCACCGATGCCTCACGGAAGAAGGTGGCTCTCCCTTGATGCCGGAGAAACTCTTGCACCTCCACCACAGATGCTTCTTCTAAGGCTCGTTCGGCCCAGCGGCTGTGGTTCGCCAACAGTGATTGGAAGGAAGGATCGACACCCCTCCTTTCCCTTGGCGCGGGGTCTGCGGAGGCAGATTCCGCCTCTGATTCTGCCGCCTCCGACCCCTTGACTGGTGGAGGTGCTTCGGCTGTTGCCCCTACGGGGGGTAGGGTAGCTGCTGGAGTTGGTCCTATTGCTGCAGGAACTTGCTCCGTCTCCACGGCTTTGGGCAAGGGTGACGACGCTCTTGCGATCTTCTCGGGAGAAGGATCGAGCAAGATGACAGGAACTGGAACTGAAGATCTTCCTTCTAAATCGCTCCGCCCAACTCCCTCGCCGGCGTCGGCCCTCACTGTATCTATCTTGGCGGGCTCGTTGGTTGGGCTCTGGCCGCCTCACACGTGTGCGGAGAATCTACGATTTTGGCCCTTTTAGCATCGGCCTCCCCAGCGTCGGCCCTTCTAGGGTTGCCCTTCTTCAAAATCTTAGCGCGTAGGGGCTTCACAACTTTAGCCCCTCCAGTGTCGACCCTTCTCACGTCGGCCCTCTCCGCGTCGGCCCTCCCCGCGTCGGCCTTCCCCACTTCGGCTCTCCCCGCCTCGGTTCTTCTTGGGATTTTGGCAACGGCCCTTCTCTCGGCAAGGGACTCATCCCCCGTAGCCTTCCTCTTCTTAGTGGCCGCCTGCCTGAGCTCGCGAAGTGATGGCGCCATCCCTATAAAGGCCGACGGTAAATTAAAAAAAAAAAAGAAGAGAAAGAAAAGAGAAGGCGAGTGATCTAATGCTCACCACTCGAAGGAATTAAACTAGCGAGACGAAGGCTTTCCTCGGCTAAAAGCTTATTGCACCGAGGGATATCGGCAGTCAGAAGCTGCCCGAATGCCATCCGATCTCTTGGAAGGATGGAGGAATCCCTATTGGCATCAATGTTGGGTATCCCCCAGCTTCCGCGCACCCCGCCGATATCAGCAAAAAAGAATTTATCCTTCCACCCTTTGACGGAGGTGGAAAGGCACAATTTGAGGATCCTATTGGACCTAGGGGTGAAGGACCACCAACCTGATTGCTTGCGGAGGGTATAAAAACTACGGAATAGGGAGATGCTGGCCTCTATGCCTTTCAGGTGACAGAGAACCAGAAAATCGACAATGGTTCGGATCGAATTAGGAACTAACTGAGAAGGGGTTAGAGAATATCGGTCCAGAAGATTGAGGATGAAAGGATGGATAGGTAACCAAAGTCCGGCCTTAAAGAAGGCTCCGTACAAGGCAACCCTTCCGGAACGGGAAGAGGTTACCCTGGGAGCAGGGTAGAACAAACGAAGGTCCGACGGAAAGCTATATTTGGCTTTCAGGTTTGCTACGTCTTGAGCAGACATAGCGGAAGCAGTCCCTTCGGGGGACTCCTTGATGACACTAGAAGGACCGGCCGCCGTCGGACGGCCCCGGGCGGGAATCCGCCCGCTGGACGGATGACTCCTGGCTAAGGGGCGATTGACCGGCCGTTGCTCGGCGAGGAGCGATTGGAGGAGGGGGTAGACCACTGGCTTGGTAAGGAAGCTGAAGCTTGAGAAGGGTTGGGGGAACCCCCCCCTCCCCCAGGAATCAGAAATGGAACAAGAAGGTGATGAAGCCATGGAGACTAACCTGGAAGACTTGAGCTAGAATCGAAGGAGCACGAGGAGGGAACGAACACGGGAGACGAACGGACGCTTGCAGACTCGAAAGGGAGGATGAGAGGATAAGGGCGATTTTTCTCCTTATAACTCCATTCCAAATCGCCCCACGATCGTCCAATCTGACTACGCGTCCACCTTCAATTGGAAGGCATTTCGATGGCCTACCAGCGCGAAAAACACGAAAAGCTCCACCAATAAAAAGGGGGGCATTGGCCTTATCACAATGATGACGCTTGCCTTTTGTGACTCATTGCTCGAGGGAAATCCTTTCCAAATCCCAACAACACGGACAAGCGAAATAATGGCGTGAAAATCGGCCGCCCAGAGGATATTAACACCCCTTTCGCGGGTGGCTGTGCGCTCACCCATCTCAGGGGCGGGGGCATCTGATACGGCTGGCCGTTTCCTCTGGGTAGTATTATCTTTTGCACAATTTTTAAAAATAATGATGTGACAGCAAAACCCAGAGATAAACCCCAGTGCCGGCTTCCAGCGCCGGCCCCCAGCGTCGGCCTTAAGCGCCGACCTCCAGCGTCGGCCCCCAGCGTCGGCCTCAAGCGCCACCTCCAGCGTCGGCCTCAGCGTCGGCCTCCATTGCTGGACTTTGGCTCCGGCCTCCAGCGTCGGCCTCCAGCGCTGGACTTTGTCTCCGGCCTCCAGCGTTGGCCTCCAGCGTTGGACTTTGGCTCCGTCCTCCAGCGACGGCCTCCAGCGCTGGACTTTGGCTCCGGCCTCCAGCCTCCAGTGCTTTTTCACATACACAAGGATTAGTCTCATATAACAGATCCCGTGATTCAAGGTCTACTGCCGTACACCTCGCTCACTGAAATCACGGGCAAGTGTTAGCTCGTTTAGCAGTTACCGCTACAGGCGGCCTCATCTAGCAACGGCTTAACCACTTGCCGTTCGGTGAAACTTATCCCAACAAGGAAGATTCGACGGTTCCAACGGAACGAGGTAAATGGGACCCCAGACAGGTATAAAAGGAGGACCCGAGATCAATGCTCGGGGATCTCAATCTCTCTCTCTTTCAAGCTCTACTGATATCCTGTTCTACAACCCACTGACTTGGGCGTCGGAGGGTCCCCACCGGAACCACCGGTCCGGGACTTTTTGCAGGTTCTAGAAGGAAGACGGCGACCTCTCTACATTCGCGGAGGCCTGCGGAGATCTTAGCTCACCCGACGTTCATCACAAGTGATTTGGCAGCAACACGTGATGCTTGATTGAAATATATGACATGTAAACATGAAATATATTTAATCCTTTGGGTTAGCTAAGTCGGGTCCATAAAGGGTTAGACCCTAACGTTTAAATCAACTGGACTATAAGAGTATTTGATCAAATCTAATTAGATTAGGTTAAGAATGCTCTAAATTAAACAATAGCTGTAGTTGATCATGTCCTTCTCTTTGATTAAACCAAATGGAAGTAGATTAGGCTCCGTGGTTGAGCATGAATCTCTTAGATGGTCAAATCAGAATTGGTTAACCATATGATGTCAAGGTGAGTTGGCAAGTTGCTCTAGGATCAACGATCGAATGGTTTTTAATTGGGAGCTACTCGTATTGATGCGTCTTTAACGAGTTAATGGCATATCCCTCCCATCGATCTCACTCACCTAGTCAATGTGGTGAACCATTTATGATTCAGATCATTTACCTGATTCGGGTTGACCCATGCCTGTAAGGAAATCAGTCTGACTGATTTAGGTGCCACTTAACCTGACTTAATCTTGTTTCATTCTACCGATTTCATAGATTCAGTGGGAGAACTTGATTAGTCAATTTATCTACAGATTATTAAATCCTCTAAAATTATTAGGTCCTTAAAATGAAATAGTTATATGATAACTAAATCATAGCCTCCCATTAAGGTGAGTGATAATGAGTCCGATGTCTTGATAATCATTGGAGGCACTCTATGCCTGGTGCTTGTCAACCATCGAAATTATCATTCATTATATGATAAGTCAGCGTAACTATTACATAGACAGTCAGGTGAGCCGAGCTTCACTCGGGCTTGGTTGTCTATTGATAGGTTACATTGATTATATCATTTAATGGTTGGACCTAACCAGAACTTTCAGTGGAGGCACTTCATGCCTGCTGAAGAGGTATATGGGGCAAAACTGAACACTAAGAATTGTTTGGGAAACAATTGGTTTTGAACCTACTCTTAGATGCATATGGGTTAGCCAAGCTTTACTTGGGCATGTATGAAGTTTATGTAGATCTTAGTGCCCGCTAAAGAATTAAGAATAATTCTTCGAATTGGGGTGTAGAGGCTGCCAATTTGAACAAAATAGTGGGAGAATCTTTAGACTAAAGTCCAAGTCTTTAGACTGAATCAATTTATATACTAATAAACTTTAGTCTTTCCTTATGCAGAACATGACCACTAATTTATCATTAAGGTCCCTATTGGATAGTGACAAGTTGAATGGTTCCAATTTCAATAGCTGGTTCAGAAAACTTAAGATCGTCCTTGAGCATGAGAGGATTCTATATATTCTGAATAATCCTGCACCAAAGATACCTGATGCAAACACCCAAAGTTCTGAGAGAGACACTTATCAGAAGTGGCTCAATGATAGAACTAGCGTGCGTTGTATCATGCTAGCAGCAATGAACGATGAATTCGGTCGCCGGTTCGAGAATGCTCAGCCAGAAGAAATCATTCAAGCGTTGAATGAATCTTTCGGCACACCCGATGATGTTGAAAGGCACAAGACTAGTTGTGCTATTTTCAATGCTCGAATGAGGGATGGATCTCCTATCACTGATCATGTATTGTACATGATCGAGAAGATAGAACTCCTAAGCAAGCTCGGCTTTCCCTTACATGAGCAGTTGGGAAAAGATGCGATCCTGAATTCCTTGCCTCCATCCTTCCGACCTTTCCTTACTCATTTTCGAATGACAAAGCCTGCAGTCAACTACCATGGTTTGTTGGGGTTGTTACAGAACTTTGAGAAGGATAACCAGCTCTCTAAGGGTTTGGTTAATGTGGTTGAAGGATCTAAGGTAGGGCATAAACCCTTTGGGAAAGGAAAGAAGAAAAAGAATAATAAAAAGGTGCAACATGCTAGGACATCTATAAGGGGTCAGATGCAGAAGAAGAAAGTTGATAAAAGTCAAGCTGAATGCTTTCACTGCAAGATGCAAGGGCACTGGAAGAGGAACTGTCCTCTTTACATTGCCACACTTGATCAAACAGGCCAAAAAAGAAAAAGGAGCAAGATGTTGCTCAACAAGGTATTTATATGATAACACCTTGTAATTTTTCTGTATATGATAATCAGACCTGGGTATTGGATACCGGGAGTCCTTTTAACATTTGCAATTCATTGCAGGGACTACAGGTCACCAGAAGATTTGAGGACAATGAAAGATTCCTTAATGTCGGCGATGGAAGATTAGTTCCAGTTCTGGCATTAGGAGTTCTTGAAATAGTTTTCAATAGAAATGTCATTATACTAAATGATTGTCATTTTTGCCCAACGTTCTTGTTGAACGTAATTTCTGTAGGCCTTCTGGCCAAAAGTCATTATGAAATTTCAATAAAGGATGTTACTTTGAATATCATTATGAATGGAGTCACTGTAATGACTGGGCATTTATCTAATGTCATTTATATATTATCACAGCCTGTGAATGTAGTGTACAATTCAAGTAAGCACCCTAGAACAACTGATGTCACAGATATTTATCTTTGGCACCATCGGCTGGGTCATATCAATAAGAACAGATTAAACAGGTTAACTCAGGAGGGCATCCTTCGAGTTGATGATTGTGAATCATTAACTACCTGTGAATCCTGTCTTCTTGGTAAAATGACCAAGTCATCTTTTACTGGAAAAGGTGAAAGAGCCAAAGAGCTATTGAGTCTAGTACATACTGATGTATGTGGACCAATGAGCACTTGTGCCAAAGGTGGATATTACTACTTCATTACTTTTACAAACGACCTTTCTAGGTTTGGTTATGTCTATCTTATGAGACATAAATCTGAGTCGTTTGAAATGTTCAAACTATATCATAAAGAAGTAGAAAAACAAACAGGAAAATGTATTAAGACCCTTCGATCAGATCGAGGAGGCGAATACCTTTCCAATGAATTTGTGACATATTTAAGAGAGAATGAGATTCTCTCCCAATGGACTCCTCCTGGAACACCGCAGCATAACGGTGTGTCGGAAAGAAGGAATCGAACTCTGTTAGACATGGTTCGGTCCATGATGGGTTTTGCGAGCTTGCCAATATCATTTTGGGGATACGCATTAGAATCAGCTTGTCATATTCTTAATAAGGTTCCAAGTAAGTCTGTTTCTAAAACTCCACATGAGATGTGGTATGGACATAAACCGGTTATTACCTATCTGAGAGTCTGGGGTGTCCGGCTTATGTGAAACGTGCAAAATCAGACAAACTTGAACCCAAATCTGACAAATATTTTTTTATCGGCTATCCGAAAGAAACCAAAGGATATTACTTCTACAATACTGAAGAACAAAAGTTGTTCATTAGTAATAGAGCAGTTTTTCTTGAAAAGGAGTTCCTTAGTGAAGGAACAAATAGCTCTAATGTTGAACTTGAGGAAGTTCATCAAGTAGAAGGAACAACACAAACCAGTGAACCCTTAGAATCTGAGTTGATTAGATCAAACTCAAAACCCATTTTAGATGCACCATTAAGGCGATCTGGTAGAGTACCACATCAACCGGACAGATACTTAGGTTTCTTGGTCCAGAATGATGATCCTGTTGAACTCGATGAGAACAACGAGGATCCGATCACCTATATGGATGCTATGCAAAGGACTGACTCTAATAAATGGCTTGAGGCCATGAAATCCGAACTTGACTCCATGAAGGACAATAATGTATGGACATTAGTTGACCCACCCGAAGGGATAAAACCCATAGGGTGTAAGTGGGTTTTCAAGAGGAAAAGAGGCGCAGACGGAAAGGTTGAGACCTATAAAGCACGTCTGGTTGCTAAGGGGTATCGTCAACGTTATGGTATTGACTATGACGAAACGTTTTCTCTGTGGCAATGCTGAAATCCATTCGGATTATGCTAGCTATAGCAGCACACTTCGATTATGAGATTTGGCAGATGGATGTTAAAACCGCTTTTCTAAATGGTGATTTAGAAGAACAGGTGTATATGATACAGCCTGAAAGGTTTTATATCTGAAGACGAGTCTAAAGTGTGCAGGCTACAGAAGTCCATTTATGGACTTAAGCAAGCATCTAGGAGTTGGAACATACGATTTGATAAAGTGATCAAATCTTATGGCTTTATTAAAAATAAAGAAGAACCTTGCATTTATAAATGGGCTAACGATTCCGTTATTGTATTTCTTGTATTATATGTGGATGATATTCTCTTAATCGGGAATGATATCCCTGCATTACAAGGAATAAAGACATGGTTATCATCACAATTCTCCATGAAAGATCTGGGAGAAGCATCATACATCCTAGGGATGAAGATCTATAGAGATAGATCTAAGAGGATGCTTGGTTTATCCCAATCTACGTACATTGACACAGTGCTAAAGAGGTTTAGCATGGAGAATTCCAAGAAAGGCTATCTTCCGATAGGCCATGGAATTCATCTTTCTAAGAAGGATTGTCCGACAACTCCTAATGAAAGAGAACGTATGAGTCGAATTCCATATGCTTCGGCAGTGGGATCGATTATGTACACCATGACATGTACAAGACCAGATGTGGCATACTCACTAGGAGTAGTGAGTAGATACCAATCTGATCCAGGAGAAAAACACTGGCAAGTTGTTAAGACAATCCTTAAGTATTTGAGAAATACTAAGGACCAGTGGTTAGTCTATGGAGAGTCTGATTTGAAACTTGTTGGATATACTGATTCCAGTTTCCAATCAGATCATGATGATAGCAAAAGTGTATCGGGTTTCGTGTTTATCCTGAATGGTGGAGCTGTTTGCTGAAAAAGTTCCAAGCAACATACAGTGGCAGATTCGGTGTGCGAGGCAGAGTACATCGCTGCATCAGATGCTGCGAAAGAAGCTGTGTGGCTGCAAAAGTTCATCTCCGAGCTTGGAGTGACACCTTCCATAGATGGACCAGTCCTGTTGTACAGTGACAGCACTGGTGCCATAGCTCAAGCAAAGGAACCACGAGCACATCAGCGCACCAAGCACATACTGCGCCGGTTTCATCTTATTCGAGAGATTGTAGACCGAGGTGACATAAATCTTCAGAAGATTGATGGAAAGAAAACCTAGGTGACCCATTTACTAAAGCACTCAGCATCAAGGAGTTTGACAACTATAAGTTGAAGATGGGTATTAGATACTGTAATGAGTGGCTTTAGGCTAAGTGGGAGTTTGTTGGGAATTGTATCCTAAAGCCAATCATTTGATGATTGTGCTAATGTAAATTGTATATAAATTGATATATTAATAAAAGTTATTTGGCAGTTTATTCATTACAAGAACATCTTCTTAATACTCCTGAATAGTAATGAAGCCCTTAGGATCTTCCTTCACGATAAAGGAGGATTTATCTTTGAAGGTCCTCAAAAAGTTCGCGACCAAATGATATACTATGACAGGGCCATAGTACTATCAATTATAGGACGTTGTATATCATATTTGTTGGTTGTCCTCTTAACCAAGGAGTGTAGAGACACTGGTATGACATACAGGTGAAAGTGTAGGAGTACATTTCACCGAACGTGACTCATTTCGGATACTCTACTGTCAAGAGTTAATCCGAGAAGATATAGGTATAAGTATCCTTCAGACCTGAAGATCACAACCAGTGGCTTACAAGCAACTCATTGTACTTAGGTGCCGGACCACCTGGATTTCTAATCCAGCTACGAAAGGTTACTGGGTGCAGTCAAGTACTTGTGGTAGTCAGTTGTGGATCAAGATGGAATTTGACCTATCCCGTTAAAAGGAGAAATGCTTGTGTTTCAATTTAGCAAGACCTTGGCCAAGGCACTTCATGTGAAAGTCACATGATCACTAAAATTGAAATCACTTTATGGATTTGCTATTTAGAGTTGACAGGCTCTTAAGCCATCCTTAGCATTTGTGGTCAAGAGGATGAATTATACGGTAACTGTTTCTTAGGGTTCTTGGAGTTTGCTCGGCAACTCTTCGACCTATCCGGACGTCGGGTTCCATTGCTAGATGGGCACATCGATTAGTATAGAAAGTTGTTTCTATGCTACCGGCTTAGGTTCGAACCTAGAGAGTCACACGCATAGAAGTTTCCTAGGATGATCTGTTTGCTGATCAACGATTGAGAATCGTATATGATTTAATTAATCAATTTGATTGATTGAATTATCTCAATTGGGTTAAGTACAATTGAATAAGATTCAATTTGGTTTAAGTCTATTAGAAGGACTAGTCAATTTCAAATATTGATTTAAAATTAGACTTGATTTGGATTTAAATAGATTCAGGACTAGCCAAATTTGATTTGGGCTAGGACCATGATCTATGTGGGTTCAGTCCAATAAATTCAGATTAGCTTAAACCAAAAACTAAACCCAAACCTCTTGCATAAGTCTGAAAGATTAAATTCATATAGAATTTAATGTCTTGCATTAATCTTCTCCAAACAATTCCGTCGGAATTCTAAAGTGTTAGAATAATGCGCCTCTTTGTATTAACCAAGCGCTACGGTTCGACGACTCTTTGGTTCTTTACCGAACGTCGAAATTAACAAGCGCTATGGTTCGGCATCTCTTTGGTTTTCGCCAAGCGGCGGAATTCTAAATGTTAGAATTTAATGGGCTGGCTAAAAAGAGACTATAAATAGAGGACATCCCTCACCAGATTAAATAGAAGAAAAAAAAAAACACACATATGTCGTGAATTAATTTTCTAAAGAATTAGAATAGAAAATCCTGGTGATTCTGGTGCTAACGGAAGTGTGGAGGATCTTAGAAGAAGAATTCAAGTGGAGGATTCAAGATCAGCAAAGTCGTTTTCCGCGAGCTAGCACTCCCGGAATCCGATCATTCGGGGCTTCGCGTGGACGATACTAGAGGCCGGACGATTGAACGGCTGCAGAGCATAAAAGGATTTACCAATTGCCTTAAGGTAAGTGATATGATCCCTAGATCTTAAGGCATGCTTCAAGATAAGAAGTATGACTTCTTGCCTTGAAGATCAAGACATGATCTTGATAGTTTAATTTATATGCATATTTTGGATCAATCGATCCTATATACAAGGCAAAGATATGATCTTGATGCATGTTAGATAGATTAGTATGTAATCTTTAAATTTTCGCATTGATAATTGTTATCAATAATTTAAAACATGCATGCCTCGGAGATTGTTTCTCCCTTCACAATGTTCGACCGTTACCTTAAAGAATGAATAGAAAGATCGATTATCTCTTATCTTCAGATGAACCGGTGAATCATTTGATGGAAGTTGAATGAACTCATTCTGCAAACGCAATACAACATCCATAACCTTATGAAAATACCTACTTATCGTCTCTCTTGAGTGCTGGTAGGTCTCTTGAATAATCCTATTCGATTGACCATGACCTAGACATGACAAAAAGATTGCCAGTTGCTCATCAAGTTCAACCATCCGACCCGATTTTAGGGATCCCATGCCAACAACTTTGTCTTTGAGAATCCGAAACATCTTTGTGTTTATTCTCAGGTACCGGTAGCAACGGTCAAAATGCTCATTCAAAATGTCTCGAATAATGTTCGCATCACTGAATTGTCGCATATGGCATGGAACCCTTTGAGAACACGAAGTTTCTTCGTCCGTTTCCATTAACTCTTCCAACATTTCGATCATGTCATCATCAAGTAGCATGCCCTCCAAAGTTTCAATTAAACCAAATTAATGGCTTACCATATCAATTGCAAAAGACACCAGCTACATTCACAAGGACATAAAATGTGTACTTATCATAGGTCAATAAGTATTGTACATATGCACGTTACAGTATGTGATGGTAATCAAACTGAAGTAACTATCACTGGCACAAGAACACATTGGTACATTCAACATTAAATAAAACATGTCCATGATATTAGAATGACAGCTTACATATTCATCAAATGTTTCATCAAACTAAGCAAGCAAATAACATCATTACATATCCCAAAAAATGGGTTCACATCAAGTTCAAATACCTCGATGCTGATTCAAGTGGTAATTAACAAAACTTTTCATTTGATCTCCGTCTAACATCATGAATAATTGACTAGTCTCCAAGGAGTGACACAAGATATTAGACATCACTGTAAAGTCTTCCATCGCTAAATATAAGCTAAAAAGCTTCGATACGCACTTATCCATACGACACGAAGCTTCCATTTCTGCCTTCTCTAGTTTGACAGCCAATAATTTCCTCGAGAGTTGAAGGGCTTCTTGTGAGAACTCCAAACGCTGGGAGGATTGCCGTCTCAAATCCTCTAATATTTCAACCTTGTCTACCCCTCCAACTCTTCTACGTCGTTATGTTGTTGGGGTAGTATCTTGATGCGGCCTTTGCCTTGGGAGCATCATTGTCAAGATCTACATGGATCGCATCATCGTCAGTCTCATTATGTAAACTCGGTTCATTGGAATAGCAGTCATCCGAATGAGTAAATAGAGGAGGGGCACAAGTCCTAAAAATTGGAACGTCGATGATTGGAGAGCTGAAATTGCTTGCAAAGGAGTGTAATCAATGCATGTCGCAGCTCCTACACCAGTAGCAACTTGCTTTTCATACCATATGAGCATATCCTCATATGGTGCGAAAGGCTTGTTCCTATAGTGTATCAGTTCCTTATTGACCTAATACACCCAAATAAAACAATTAGCTTCAATTCTTTAAAGTAAATGCAAATGTAAGAAACATGGATTGATTTGCTTACCGAGATCACACTGTCCTACTGTTCATCAATATTTGCTGGGATTTGTCTCTGGTTCCAACCTTAACCAGACAAAGTCGTCAAGTAATGATATTGGCGACATATTTTTCTCAAAATTTTCATTCTATTTTGCATATTCTGAATAGTGTAGTTGGTTTTAGCAACCATATTGAACCGTTCAAGAACCCGAAGGCTTAGTAAATGTGTTTTCGGTTGTACCATCACTAAGAAACTCCTCCTTCAGCAATCTTGACAAGATTTTATCCTCTTCATTGGTCCAGTTAGTAACCCTACCACGAGATGAGCCTGTTCACCGCTCTTCGAAGTGCTGGCCATGGTTCTTTTGTGGTTCTTCTTTTGTGGTTCTAACTATTCGATGAGATACAAGAAAAGAAAAATAATCATGCTAATGGTTTAACCTAGCATATGACAAGTGTTTAAACAAGAAAGGTTTTTATTGGAAGCATTATTCTTTGGATAATATGTGATGGATAGGCCATAGTTGCCCATATGGACTAACAACCTAACATCTACTCTTTCTCACCTAGATTTCAGAAACTATATACTGTTCTGAAATTATAATACACAATTTCATTTAACATTTAAATTCTAACAGATGTCAATGTTCTTAGTACTGCACAACAATCCAAGTGGATCATAATCAAATCCAGTAGGCAGTATGCAAAGTTCACTTCAAGACTCCAGGCTTTTAAAATTTACTTTATAATAAGCAGCAAATACTTCAAAGAAGGCGGAACACTTTTACTGCATGGGCGGATTTCACCTAGCAATAGTGAATGTTCCTCTTATGATGTTAGTATTAGTTAGAAATGAGTTGGTTCTCTTTAGGTATGCCGCCGGGCAAAGTATTCATTGCTGGTGAGATGGCTTTCGATCCTGTTGCTAATCCAATGTCGGTTCAAATCATCAGTAGGTAGTCCAGTTGAATTCATGGCCAGGATTATGGTGAGGATATACGGTCATGAAGCAAGCTATATCTTCATTAAAGAATGAATATTAACTTGTTTACGTGTTGTTAGCTTTAAGTGAGGCATTATTATGCTATTTTTGCTTTTCACTTATATTCCTCATGGGTTTTCAACTGAGAAGTGAGAACAGAATCGGATCCAACCGGAAACAAATGCCAAAAAAATCGCAGCATCCAAGAAAAAATGGGCGATTTCGTCATGGGACGACACACCAAATAAAATAAGAAAAAAACTATCAAACAAAAATTCAATGATATATGCATAAAAATAATTTTAAACCATTTAAAAGAAGAGAAAGAAAGAGTACCCAAGACAAGCTATGAGGGATGGGAAATCAGAAAAAAAAGAACAGCTTTTCGAGGCCAAGAACCCTCGAAATCAAAGGAAATCTAGGGTTCAGCGGCCAAATCTATGAAGAGAAGAGGAGAAAGAGCAAACCTGCATCGAGCTGCAGAACCAGATCCAACCAGAAACAAATGCCAAAAAAATCGCAACCTCCAAGAAAATATGGGCAATTTATTAGTCACGGGATGACACACCAAATAACAAAAAAAAGCCAAACTATCAAACAGAAATTCAATGATATATGCATAAAAAAGATTCTAAACCATTTATAAGAAAGAGAAGGAAAGAGTATTTGAGACAAGCTATGAGAGATGAGAAATCAGAAAAAGAGAACAGCTTTTCGAGGCCAAGAACCCTCGAAATCGAAGGAAATCCAAGGTTCAGTGACCAGATCTATGAAGAGAAGAGGAGAAAGAGCAAAGTGGGAGCAGAAGTTCGGGAGCAGAGATCGGATGACGGGAGCAGGAGATCGGAAGCGGAAGACGGGAGCGGGAGATCGAGAGACGGAAGATCGGGGCGACGGCCGCTCGGACGGGAGGGGGAAGAATGAAAGGACTAGGGTTAAAATTAATTTTTTATATTGACAAATATGCCCTCAAGGGATAGCTGGGGGGATAACCTGCTATTCCTGGGATCCTTAGGGAATAAGTTCGAGGAATAACCCATGTTTATCCCTATGTTTAACCATGGGTTATCCCCTCTAGTTAAATTTTTTCAGAATTATCCTTCCTAGTTATAGCTTTTGGGGATAAGAAGGGATATCCCATGGATATCCGCACTTATTCCCTATTTCAAACACAACCTTAACAATTCATTGTAAGGATAGAGGTAGAGGTAGACCTAAACTAACATGGACAGAAATAATTAAAAAAGATATAACTATTTATAATTTAAATATCGACTTGGTCCTGAATAGAGCAGAGTGGAGGAAGCAGATTTATGTAGCCGACCCCATGAGTTGGGAAAAGGCTTAGTTGAGTTGAGTTGAGTTGTTGTTGTGTGTGTGTATAGAAAAAAAATGAGTTATGTAGACTAGAGCATGATGCACCAATGATGCACCACCACTTATATACTCCTGTGCATGTTAGATGCATTTAATTGTTATCTTGACAACTTCTTACTTTGGTAATGTTTGATTCCTTGGAAATTATGAACTCAGAAGCAAAAGTGAATGAAGCATACGTGCTAATTTGAAGTCGAGCTGCTCAGAATGGTTTACTCAATTGACTGCCCTCTCTATTCCTGCACCAGCTTCATTATTGAACATGTTGCAGTGTTCAGGGAATATTTCTTTACATTGGCTCAGATATCCTTGACCCTCAAATTATTCATACCAGAACATTTTCACAGACAAAAATGCTTTATAATGCAGTAATATGATGTTCAGGTAATATTTGTTTACATTGGCTCAGATACGCTTGAGCTTCAAATTTTTCTTGCCAGTACAGCTTCACAGAGAACAGTGCTCTATAATGCGTAGTATAGTTTGAACCTTTCAAGATGCTAACATGGGTGTTATCCATATGTTCTTTAAGTGAAACTTGACAATTTGACATTTCTTTTGCGTTATGATGCTTAAGTTTCCTGCAATTATCCCTAACAGGTGATTTTATATCAAAATTTGAACAGAATCATCTAAATAATACCAAAACTGCATTTATATCTGCCCTAAATTTTGTCACAATTGATTGTTCAGTTAGCCTTCTCTGAAAAGAGAGAACATGAATTAGTTATTTTGATGCTAGTCTAGGAGTTACAGGTGATCTTAAAAGAATCTACCTGTCTTAAAAGTTCTGTTTGGAAGTTTTTGGTGCATCTCACAATGACATACCCAGAGCACCTCTGATAGTCTATACCATCCAACGATTCTGCCTTCTATGCATTCATTATAATGCCTGTGAAAATTCTTGTTTTTCTACACTTCCAATTTACAGCTTTTTAATCATACATTCACAGACCGTATAATGTTATGTTTTGTGCTTTATGTGCCTGTGATTTTGCATTTTTCTCGAAGCAATTCAGATAAAAAGTTTCAGATTACATGTCCATTAGGTTTGCACCTGTGGGGTGATTGTCTAGGACAACATATGTAAGCTATTTTTTGTCAATCTGGTAAATAAATGAAGGAGAAATTATCGGGGGGACAAAAGACCAGGTGATTGAGCTCTATGCTTATTGACTTGATTGAAGTTTCCAAATATTTTGCAGTGCAAGGCAACTTTGAAAAATAAAGAAGCTCACCATATCCTACCTTGTAACTTTTATTTCTTACACGTAGTTTGGGTGGTAGAGCCCATGTCCTTGTTGTGAAAGCCTTCCTGGCCTCAACTTGGGAAAGCTCATCGCGGAATGCCTTCATGGTGGCATGCAGCCCATGTCCTTGAACTTGCTTTCTTTATCATTAGCAATCAACTTTAGGATCTGGCCCTGACTTACCATAGATGTTTCTTGATAACTCTCAGAAGTTGGTTTGAGGAAAGATCAGAATAGTGTCTCTCCTCTAATTGACAGTTAAATCCCTGACTATCCTGTACTTGCACAGAAGATAGAATGTGAAGGCACAGGCTACCTCAGTATTTCCTTGCTATTTGTCTCCATATTTAGGGCATTTTATTGAAATCTTGCCTGTAGAATCTGCTTGATAAGTCATTGTCAGTGGACCATTGTGACAGGCTGATGCCTTTCAATTATTTCAGTATGGACCTGCACGTTTGGTATGCCTGTTGGTGTTAATTAAGGGTGTTTGTAATTGCATTTATCCAATCACGAGCAACAACATGGATGTTAGAATTGACACTTGTATGGCCAGAGGAGTCTCTCTATATTGGCGGCTATTACTATTGCAGCCGCCATCACTCTCTTCATTCATTCTTATTCCTCCTGCAATCACACACTTCATCCTTCTCCCTCACCGTCCTCTTGTTTTTATAATGCACAAGCAGGATCAGAGTCATCAAATCCTATATGATGTTGGGTAATGAGCCTATTATTTCTTATTAGGCCTATAAGCCTACCATTAAGAAATAGGCTTTGAATACCCATTACCCATTAAGGTTTGAATGAGAAATTGACAATATTTAGTTCCACATCAAAAATTTTAAGTAAAGGTGGTTCACTTATATGGAAACCCCTTTCGTCATGCATAGTTCCCTGAGCTCACCATAGGCAAAGAGCTAGAGGGTGATGCGTAGCATCATTACGCGCGCATGCGCATGCACGAAGGGCTTTGTAGGCGCATTTTGCACTTTGCACGTGTGCATCGCCGCGAGGAGCATGAGGAGCCTTAAAATTTTTCTTGATCATGAGTATTTGATAGTGGAGACTGACTAGATTAAGATGAGGGGCTAAGATCAAACGCTAGACCATTGATCACGATGATTGGATCAGGATTAGACTGATCGTTGGATCCGGTTCGATCGAATGATGATTGACCATTGGATAAGAGATGGTTGATCATCCGTGGACCATTGGTGATAAGACAACCTTCCCGATCATGAAACGGTGTATCAAAGCCATGCAACAACTTATCGGATCACGTGATCATCAAATCATGATGGTGAATCAGTGTATCGGGTCGTGGATCAGCTTATAGGATCGAGTGATCATCAGATCACGATTGAAAATCAATGGATCAAAGGATGATAAGATCCTCCATTCACATCTCTTGATCATATCGAATTGAAAATCATGTTAGAAATTAAATTCGTAGGGATGCATCCAATAGATGCCTTAAGATTATAAATAGGGCATGCCATTCTCATTCCAAATCATCCAAAAAATTTATCCAAGTATTCAAGAGTACTTGCATACTCTAAAGTTAAGAGAGTATAGCAATTTTTTGGTTTGTTATTCTGATGAATTGTAGTGCTACTTTCATCAGAAGAAGACTGTTGTATCCTGGGAGATAATTGTCACAAATTCGTAAGCATTTGTGCGAGACAAAATTGTATAGAGTGCAACTCTAGACACGGTCTTTGATCATAGTAGCATACACCACAAGTCATCAACAATCTTAAGACAATTTAGCGAATTCCAAGTGCTGCTACTATAATGGCTTCAATTACTGCACCCATTCAAGCCGAAAAGCTGAAGAAGTTTACCGGTATTGATTTCAAAAGATGGTAACAAAAGATGTTGTTCTACCTTACCACTTTAAATCTGGCCAAAGTTATTAATGAAGATCCACCAGTCCTAAAGGAAGGGGAGACCGACAAGTAAGTAATTGCTGCGATGGAAGCATGGAAGCATTTATACTTTTTATGCAATAACTACATCCTAAATGGATTGGATAATACTCTGTACAATGTGTACAGTAGTATTAATACTGCTAAGGAATTATGGGCATCCTTGGACAAGAAATACAAGATTGAGGATGCTGGCCATAAGAAATGTGTGGTCGATAGGTTTCTTGAGTAAAAGATGGTTGATCACAAAACTGTCATGGAGCAAGTTCAAGAATTGCAAATCATCCTCCATGAAATACATGCTGAAAGAATGTCTCTAAGTGAGTCATTCCAGATTGATGTAGCACAAGGTCAGGGGATGATTATGTAATTAATGAATTGATGAAAATTAATTTTTTAAGGTATTTTAGAAGATGACTAATTCATCGAAATTAAGAGAAAGAGTAAGAGGACAGATTATGTGATGTAGAAAGTAACGGTTCAGGAATATAACTTTTAGAAAAATAAAGAAGCGTACCGGAAAAGTCTGGAATTGAGAAACTCCATAGAAGACATGCTCATGAACTTTCATAGAATCAGAATCACAGAGTAAGGGAAAGGTTGATTTATCCGACGATGATGTGCTCGAATGTTGGTAGAAGATCTCTCGCTAGTGGGCAAGATTTCTGGACGAGAAAATTATCTTCCACGTGAGGTTCCTTGATCTTGATTCAGTGGCAAAGAAGACATCATCGGCTTTAGAGATGAAATCAGAGAGCGGCGGCGGTGGCTTTGGAAATAAATCAAGAGAGGGGCGGTGGTTTTGGAGAGAGAGAGCGGCGGCTTTGGAAATAAGTCAAGAGAGGGACGGTTGTTTTAGAATGAAAGGAGGACGGCGGCTAGGGTTCCAAGTATGGATGCCTAGAATTTAGGGGGGGTGGTGGTCGGTTATGATGGTATAAGGATTAAGATTTCTTTGGTGGAGCTTGGTAGAGGAGATGGACTAGATTAGGGTTTAATAGTAAGAACACTTCGGCCTCACGCCTAGCTCCCTCACGGAGGATCAATTGCTCAAAGCAATGGAAATCTTCGACCTCACGCCTAACTCCCTCACGGAGGATTAATTGCTCAAAGCAACGAAATCTTCGGCCTCATACCTAACTCCCTCACGGAGGATCAATTGCTTAGGGGAACGGAAATAGAACTTGGAAATAAATTTGTATATATTCATATTCTATTCTTTCATCTCAAGAGAATGGTTTTATAGACCTCTCATACCATTACAAGGTAAGTGCAACAATTAGAGTAATAAATGATAGAGATTACAAAATATGGTAGAATTGCATAGCAAAAATCTTCTTCCCTTCATTTGATTTGATCAAAATGATAGCAGCAATATATAGTTCCAATTGGAGGCGAGGGACCACAAGCAAAGAAGGAAGCTTTGGGGTGACATCCTTCTTTCTTTTCTTTTGTCAATAAGGTTCATATGGAGCGCAAGATCCTTTCCAGAATGGTTGAGATGCTGATCTTTAATTCCATTAAAGCATAGCAGGGGATCACCGATTTCTTCCTTATGGGGTGCCCAAGGTTGCCATTATTATAGGTGGCGACATGGAGGGAGAAGATTGATTCCACGTCATCAATCGGATGAAGGCAGATCCAATGGAGGGAGAAGATTGATTCTACGTCATCAATCTTGATGTAGGTGTATCCAATCTATGCAGAGCTCTGAGGGTAGGGTATGAATATGGTTAGAGAAGATTGAATGGTTGTCCAATACTGCCTAATCTGGGGGCTTCTTCTGAATATCTTCAGCAGGGTTTCAACAAGAGTAATACACTTCTCTTGAATTATTATAGGACTCAAATAAAATAAAAATGCATGACCTAGACTTTGGACTAAACCAAACTTGACTGGCAGGACTCAACCAACTATGAAAGAAAAAAATTACGGGACTTCTAGGGTTTAGAGATCCAAATGGAACCCTGCAACCTTTTTATCACTCTTGCTCCTGCACCAATTTCAGGTAGCTATTATCATTAAGAAGCTACCACCATCATGGAAAGACTTCAAGAACTACATGAAGCACAAGCATAAGGAGATGAGACTTGAAGATTTGATTGTCCGCCTGA
Organism: Calamus simplicifolius; assembly: GCA_900491605.1. Classification (NCBI taxonomy): domain Eukaryota; kingdom Viridiplantae; phylum Streptophyta; class Magnoliopsida; order Arecales; family Arecaceae; genus Calamus; species Calamus simplicifolius. Next base: position 694,524 of record UESW01004424.1, read on the forward strand.
GGATCGAAGAAGATAACAAGAGCCATGATAAAAAGGTAGGAGGACAACCTACTGAGCTTAAGGCCAGCCTCATAGAAGGAAAGAAGAAACACAAGTTTCCTGGTGAAGGATTCAAACATAAGAAGGGCAATCTTAAGAAATTTAAGGGAAAGTACTTTGTTTGTGGAAAACAAGGGCATAAATCCAAGGATGATCGTTTTAAGGGGAAAAAGAAAGAGGTCAATATTACTAAAGACACCCTATTACAAGAAGTATCCGATAAGATGTTATCAGCCATGGTATTTGAAGCAAATATGGTTGACAAAGATAATGAGTGGTACATCGATATTAGAGCTACTAGACATGTCTGCTCTGATAAGAGTATATTCTCATCATATACTCCTATTAGAGGTAAAAATTTGGTCATGGATAATTATGCTTCATCAAAGATAGAAGGATTTGGACGAATAGTTCTGAAGATGACATCTGGAAAAGAACTTTTGTTGAATGATGTATTGCATGTTTCAGACATTCGAAAAAATCTTGTGTCAGGCTTCCTCCTAAGTAAACATGAATTTAGGATGATTTTCGAGTCTAATAAATTTGTACTGACCAAAGAGGGGATATTTCTAGGAAGGGGTTACTTGAATAATGGGTTATTCAAGAAGAAGGTAATGATTGTACACTGAAACCCTAAAAAGAATAAAGATTCCTCTTCTGTCTATATGGTTGAATCGTGTTCTTTATGGAATGATAGATTAGGACATATGAATTTTAATTCATTACAAAAATTAATGAATTTAGAATTGTTACCTAATCATCAAATCAATCTACATTATAAGTGTAAAGTGTGTGTTGAAGCTAAGATAACAAAACATCATTTCTTTCAATAGAAAGAAATACTGAAATACTGAACCTCTAAACTTAATTCACAGTGATCTATGTGATTTAAAGTCAGTACAATCTAGAGGAGGTAAAAAATATTTTATAACTTTTATTGATGATTCACTAGATACTGTTATGTGTATCTACTAAAGTCTAAAGATAAGGCTTTAGAAATATTTAAAAGTTATAAGAATGAAGTTGAAAATCAACTTGGTAAAAAGATTAAGACTATAAGGAGTGATAGTGGTGGAGAATACGATGCACCTTTTGATGGATTTTGTCAAGAACATGGCATTATTCATCAAACTATTGCTCCTTACTCGCCTCAATCTAATGGAGTTGCTAAACGCAAAAATCATACATTGAAAGAAATGATGAATGCTATATTGATAAATTCTGGTACACCACAGAATTTATGGGGAGAAACAATTCTCTCAACAAATCATATTCTTAATAAAATACTTCTTAAAAGAAAGGATGCTACTCCATATGAATTATGGAAAGAAAAAAGGTCTTCTTATAATTACTTAAAAGGGTAGGGGTGTCTAGCTAAAGTAGCTATTCCAGACCCTAAAAAGGTCAAAATAGAACCTAAAACTGTTGATTGTATTTTCATAGGTTATGCACAAAATAGTCAGATATACCTGATATACAGAAAAATACAATCATGAAATCAAGGAATGCATCATTCTTTAAAGATGTGTTTCCAAAGAAAAGGATATTAGCAATAAGTTTAAATAAAGAACTTATGATAATGTTGCTAGTAGTGGTCATCAGGAAAAATATCCTGAAGATGAACCCAGACGCAGTAAAAGACCCAAAGTAACAAAATCTTCTGGTCCTAATTATGTAACATACATGTTACAGAATGAACCTCATACATTCATGGAAGCAATGTCTACTCCAGAAGCACTCTTTTGGAAGAAAGTTATTAATAGCGAAATTGAGTCCATCATGCATAATCATACCTGAGAATTGGTAGACTTACCATTAGGTATAAAGCCTCTGGGTGCAAATGGATTTTTAAAAAGAAGTTAAAGGCTGATGGATCAATTGATAAGTATAAAACTAGATTAGTGGCTAAGGGTTTCAAATAAAAGGAAGGACTAGACTTTTTTGATACCTATTTACCAATAACAAGAATAACATCTATAAGAATATTAATTGCCTTTGCAGCCATTAAAAATCTTGAAATTTATCAAATGGATGTTAAAATAGCCTTTCTAAATGGTGAATTAGAGGAAGAAATATATATGGAACAATCTAAGGGATTTGTTATTCCTGGTCAAGAAAGGAAGGTGTGTAGACCTGTTAAATCCTCTTATATGGATTAAAACAAGTACCTAAGCATTGGCATATAAAATTTGATAATGTCATGTTATCAAATAGATTCAAAATAAATGAATGTGATAAATGTATATATGCCAAAACCCTACCTGAAGGGTATGTGATAATCTGCTTATATGTGGATGATATATTAATCATTGGTAGTAATACTGATATGATTAAACATACAAAGAAAATGTTAATTAAACATTTTGACATGAAAGATATAGGTAAAGCAGATGTTATACTAGAGATTCGAATCACTAGAACATCTGAAGGAATAATGTTGTCTCAATCTCATTATATTGAGAAAATATTAAATAAGTTCAATAAGTATGATACTAACCCAATTAAAACACCTATAGATGTTAATCTACATCTGGCTAAGCATACTGAGGAACCCATATCATAATTAGAATATTTATGAATAATTGGCAGTTTAATGTATGTCATGAATTGCACTGTCCTGACATAGCTTATGCTGTAAATAACTTAAGTAGATTCACTAGTAATCCAGGTTCAAGTCATTGGATAGCACTAATAAAGGTATTGAGATATTTACGATATATCCTAAATTATGGATTACATTATTTCAGATATCCAGCTGTACTAGAAGAATATAGTGATGCCAATTGAATTGGTGCGGGCACCAGGATCAAGCAGAGGATTTTTAATCCTCTGTGGATATCTGATTAGGTTTGTGGGGTTTGATTCAGTTGGAAACTAGGTTTATTTTATTTTAATTTGGGTCCAATTTTATTTTTGTTTGGGCATTTGAGTCCTGTCTTTTGAGTTGGTACTCGTTATTAGGGTTTGGGTCATATTGAACCAGCTCATTATGAGCTTGGGTCAATTTGAGTCCAGTCCAGTCCAGTTGGTATTGTATTAAGTTTATTCAGCTTACAAGAGGAGATACTAGTATTGGAGCAGAAGACAAGGTCATCACAATCAAACAGAGCAGCTGCTAAATTCAAGTTGGTGCCACATCTATATAAGAAGTCACATGTCGGTCACATACATGTCACCCTCCAGTATAAGTATTTCACACGCCATCTAGCAGAGCAAGCAGGTCAACAAGATAAGCCTCAATCCTCCAAATCATGCAACCCTATTTGAAAGAATTCCAGCCCAAAGAAGCAGCAAAGGAACGCCCTTTTATTGCCACCCATAAATTGCCTTTTTTGAAAGGGATTTTTATGGCATGAAGTTTTTTTTCTATGTAATCTAATCCACACTTTAGGAAGAAAGTGGGTGCCCCTTTTTTTCCATATATGTATTTACTTGGGCCATAAGTCTCTTGCTCTATAAAAGAGACCCTCTTGTATGAATTATGCATCTTTGAATTATTAATCAATCAATCCAGTTTTGAGTTATTGTGAGTTTTGTTATTTGGTTCTCTGGTGCTCTTGATTCCCTTCTCCTGCGCGTGCCAACATCCCAATCTTCAGAAGAAACCCTGGCCGCTGCCCTTGTTTTCCTCTAGTGGACGCCCAAGAGCTTTTTGACCGCCACTCCTTCTCTACTTCTTCCTTGCCTCTTTGCCTTTAATCTGACTTTTGCAGCCGACCTTGTTTTCCTCTAGTGGATGCCCAAGAGCTTTTTGACTGCCACTCCTCTACTTCTTCCTTGCCTCTTTGCCTCTAATCTGACTTTTCTCTCTTGTTCTTTAACCATTGGATGGTGTTCTTGCAGGCATAGTTGTCAGACCTGGCCCGGAGATTGACCCAGCCAAGGGCTCGGGTCATCGGGTCACTGGTTCAACCGTTGGGTCACTGGTTCAACCATCGATCAATTATATTAATATACAAATATATTTATATTAATAAAAATTAATTTTTAATAAAAAATTTAAGGTTAACATTATAATAAAACCCGTGACCCGAACCGGTTCGGGTTGGATTGATCGGTTCATGGATGAACCGGATGGGTTGACTGGATTATTCTGGGTCACTTACATATTCGGTTTTATATTGAAACCGGACCGGCTTGGCCTTTGGGTCCCAGTTCAACCAGTCCAACCGGCCGGTTTGGTCCGGTTCTGACAACTATGCTTGCAGGTCCCTCAGTAATCACGAATCCAGGATTCAAGGTGATCGCCATCCACGTCAGCGGATACTTAGCCGCAGATTCACGGGCTCGGGGCTTGGTCATCTAGGGTGCATCCACCAAGCAGAGCGATCCCTTCAGCATCTCGATCTCCTTATCCTGCTAGGTACACTCCCTCTAATATGCTAATAGCTTTATTGTGGAAGAGCAAGCCCTACCGGGGCTTCTAGCCTCGACGGTCTTTCTTCTTTACTTTTCTGTGGAATTATTTCGCGTGCAGAGTTACTGTGAGTTTTCTTGAATTTCTCTTAGGCTATTACTTCGGATGACTAATCAACTATAATCATTAATCATATAAAATTTACTTGCATGTGAATCGGTCCTGCATCAGTTTGGTATCAAAGCATGGTTAAGGCTTGATTTTTAATTCACGTTATTATCAGTATATCATCTGTTAATTGAATTATTTCTGCCTGCATATATCAGAAAATTATGAAATTTATTTCTTTGAATTCGTTATAATTTAAAGTATTTTTTATTATTTTTAAAAAATTTAATTCGATCTGTGAATTAACTGCATACCTAAAAACATAAAAATTTCTAAAATTTTGTTAATTGAAATATTTTTGCTGCATATACATCAGAAAATTACGAAATTTGTTTCTCTGGATTTATTATAATTTAAAGTATTTTTTGTTATTTCTAAGAATTTAATTCAATATGCGAAATTTTTTTTTGAGATTTATTGCTATTTATAGATTTCTAAATTAGGGTTTATGTTTTGCATGTCATTCATCTGCATTAAATTACTTTTAAGGGCTCTCATTGATGTCAGATAAGGGAGGGATTGAGACCCCTTCCTTGGCCCAAAACAACCACCCATGCATTCCAATCCCAAGCCTTTAATCTAAAACTGAGTAGCAACTTAATTGACATTTGCTCTAGAGGGCTAGGAACACCAACAGACGGTCTAGTGTACTGGAGGAGACTAATGCAAATCAATCTGGTGTGTGCTCTGAAATTGGTATCTAGAAGGGAGGTCAAATGTCAAATGACTTAAGCGGAGTGTTGAGGTTATTCTAATTAGGCATCTGCAATTTATGGGACGAGCCTCCCCCCTCCCACCTGTCCCAACTAACAATTGAAGAGTTACTGTTAGATTGGCTTGCATTAAGCCAAATCCTTTATTCTGGATGACTAGGCCTAGCATACCATAGTCCAAGTCAGACTGAGTCTTGTGTGTTTGATTGTGTTTGCATGTGCACTAGATCAGGAGCATCTTTTCGCTTGTCACTACCTCCATTACAGGCTGAACCCATGGCTAATCAAAATATTGAGGATCACTTAAGGATCATCACTGAACAACTAGCCTGAATAAACCAAGACATCAAGCAATATGAGGCTAGATTAGGGTCTAGGTTCGATCAAGTCGAAACTAGGTTAGGCATCCTAGAAGAAGCCCGTGAGGCCCATACTGAGTCTGATCATGAGACCCCACCTCATCCTAGGAGAGCCCAACAACCTGACCTCTATATAAGGCCAAACCCTAGGGGACCTCCACATCATGATCCTCACTTTGGGGATGGGCCTAAGAGACCACCTCGACCTGATTTAGTCCTAGATGTCCTTCCTAGGAGACCCAATCATGAGGCAGTAGACCAAGAAGAAAGAGCCCTTAGAAGTGTCAGATTTGAAGTACCTACTTTCAATGGCTCTATGGACCCTAAGGACTACCTAGATTGGGAGGAAGAGATGGACCAATACTTTGACTGGTATGATATGTCTGGGGAGCGTAAGTTTAGATTTGTCAAGCTCAAGTTAGTACGACATGCTAGGTTATACTGGGCCATTATAGAGCGAAGGAAAGCACTAGAGGGTAGGGACCCCATAGTCACCTGGCGTGCCATGAAGGCTAGACTTCGGTCCAATTATGTCCCCACATCGTATGACCAAAGCCTATTGGACCAATGCCAGGGATTAATTCAGGATAGCAAAACTGTGAATGAATACATTGCTACATTTCAAGAGTATACTATAAGGTGTAATATCGTTCAGTCTGAAGAAGTCACCCTATCCAAGTTTAGGTATGGCCTGAGAGCAGATATTCAAAGAGAATTCTACCTGAGATGAGTACATGATTTAGATGAAGCTTACCATGTTGCTAGGAATTATGAACGTTTTCAGAGAGGGCCACCCTATCGTAGATCAGAGGCTACTAAGAGCCCTAGCCCATATCCAGGATCTAGCCATGCCTATTTTAGTCGTCCCAGACCTACAAGTACTCAGACCCCCGCCAGACTTACCCGAGTCGACCCAACACTAGCCGACCCAGTACAAGCCGAACCGAGTTGAGTCAACCCCAAAATAGTACCCTTATATCCCAGAGAGAGGATAAGGGCAAATCTGTAGAGGTCCAGAGAAATCCCAACCCCCAGATCAAATGCTTTAGATGCAACAAACCAGGACATATGATCAACCAGTGCCCAGTCATATCCCTTCATATAGATGAGTTACCTGAGACTGAATTTGAGCCCCTTATTGAGTCTGAGGGAGAGGTCTATGAGGCTGATATCCATCTGATAGATGAGTATGATGGAGAGGAGAAAACATTTGATTCTAAAGATCTACTAGGAGTGGTTAGATGTATCTTGATCTAGACTCAAACTAAGGACCAGGAAGATTGGCGTAGGACTAACATCCTACAGACTTTTGTTAAGATAGGGGATAAGATGCTCAAGATAATAGTTGATAGCGGGAGTTGTGTCAATGCCATTTCTGCCAATACATTTAAATCACTAGGATTGGCCAGAGTTCCTCATCCTAGTCCCTATAAGGTCTCGTGGGTAGATTCCACCTCTATCCCAATCAAGTCTAGATGCCAAATACTAATCAAATTGCAAAATTATGAAGAAAAGATCGAGTGCGATGTAATTCCTATGGGTGTTAGTAGTATTATATTAGGTCGACCTTGGCTTTACGATCACGTTGCCACCTTGTTTAGTCGATCTAACATCTGCTCTTTTAAACACAATGGAAACAAGTATGTAATACATCCAGTTCCACCTAGGGACCCAATCAAGAAAGGATCTAGTAGCCTTAAGGATAACAAGCCAAGAGTTAATCTGATTAAAGCTAAGGAATTAGAAAAGGACATCACTGAGGGTAACTCTGTTTATATTTTGACCACTAAAGAGATCCATAAATTAGTCCAAAAGGAACAACCCTAAGAAGTAATTGAGGCCCTAGAGGAATTTAAGGATGTCTTCCCTGAAGAGTTGCCTGATCATTACCACCCTTGAGAGACATCCAACATGCCATTGACCTGATCTTAGGATCCACCCTTTCAAACCTTTCCCATTATAGGATGAACCCCACTGAGCATCAAGAACTACAGAAACAAGTGGAAGAATTATTTAGGAAAGGAATCATTAGGGAGAGCTTAAGCCCTTGTGCAGTTCCTGCACTCTTAACCCCTAAGAAGATGGTACCTGGAGAATGTGCGATAGTAGGGCCATCAACAAAATTACTATCAAATATAAGTTTTCTATCCCCAGATTAGATGACATGTTAGACATGATGGCGGGTGCCACCATCTTTTCCAAGATAGACCTTAAGAGTGGTTACCATCAGGTTAGAATTAGACCAGGGGATGAGTGGAAGACTGCATTTAAGACTAGAGAAGGTCTGTTTGAATGGGTCGTGATGCCTTTTGGGCTTTCAAACGCACCCAGTATATTCATGAGAATCATGACCCAGGTCCTGAAAGAGTACATGAGAAAATTCTTAGTGGTCTGTTTTGACAATATATTAATTTATAGCAAGACCAAAGAGGACCATCTTAACCATCTCAGATTAATCTGTCAGACCCTTAGAGAGAATAGCCTTTATGCAAACCTTAAGAAGTATGATTTCATGATGCATAGGGTTATCTTTCTAGGTTTTGTAGTAACCTCAGAAGGTATCTCAGTGGATCTGAAAATGTTAGGTCGATTGTAAAGTGGCTTGTACCCAAATGTCCACGATGTCGCAGCTTCCATGGTCTAGCAACCTTTTATAGAGATTCATTAGGGGATTTAGCACCATCGTCGCACCCATCACTGATTGTATTAGGAAGGGTAATTTCGAGTGGACTAAGTCAGCTAATAAGGTCTTCCTAGAGCTTAAGGATAGGATAACTCATGCACCCGTACTTAGACTTTAGACTTTTCTAAGGTGTTTAAGGTTGCGTGCGACGTGTCAGGAGTAGGCATAGGTGGAGTGTTAAGCCAAGAAAATCATCCCATAGTTTTCTTTAGTGAAAAACTAAATGAAGCTAAACTTAAATATTCCATCTATGATAAGGAATTCTATGCGGTAGTACAGGCCCTTAAGTATTGGAGACATTATTTGATGCCGCATAAGTTTGTTTTATTTTCTGATCATGAGGCACTCAATTTCTGAACTCCCAAAAGAAGCTCAATTCTAGGCACGAAAAATGGGCTGAATACATTCAGGCATACACTTTTGTCCTGAAACACCGTGCCGGGGTAGAAAAAAAGGTAGCACATGCCCTAAGCCGCAAGTCTTTATTGTTGAGTACTGTTAGCGCCGAAGTTATAGGGTTCAATCGAATAAAAGATGAGTATGAGACTTACCCTGACTTTGGTGAAATTCATAAGACCCTTCGGCTAGGACCATCCAGTACCAGTGGAGATTATACCATCCAGGATGGTTACCTTTTTAGGAGCAATAGACTTTGTATTCCTAGGACGTTACTTAGAGAGTTCCTAGTCTGGGAAACGCATGCTGGGGGATTAGCTGGTCATTTTGGAAGAGATAAGACTATCCTAGCAATAAAGGACCAATTTTACTGGCCAGGATTTAAAAGGCTCGTTGCCCGATAGTAGCCCGATGTCGAACTTGTGCCGTTGCAAAACAGCAGAAGCAGAACACCGGTCTATATACTTCATTTGCTAATGCCAGATCGTCTTTGGCAAGACCTCAGTATGGACTTCATTCTAGGATTACCTAAGACCCAGAAGAAGCATGACTCCATCTTTATAGTGGTCGATAGGTTCTCTAAGATGGCATACTTTATCCCTTGTTCGTAAACCTTTGATGCATTTAGGGTAGCCTGACTTTTCTTAGACATTGTGGTCAAGCTCCATGGCCTACCCAAGACCATTGTTTCTGATAGGGATGTTAGGTTCACCAGCTACTTTTGAAAAATGCTATGGCATCTGTTAGAGACCAAACTTAATTTTTCTACAGCCTTTTACCCCCAAACGGATGGACAAACTGAAGTGGTGAACCGTAGTCTAGGAAACCTTCTTAGGTGCCTGGTAGGCGAAAACCTAGGGACGTGGGATCTATTGCCACCTCATGCAGAGTTCGCCTATAATAGCTCAGTGAACAGGTCTACAGGCAAGAGTCCATTTGAGATAGCCCACGGGTACAAGCCTAATCGTTCACTTGATTTAATTCCTTTACCCCTCCACACACGAGTCTTAGAGTCCGCACAAGCATTTGCACAGCATATCGAAGACTTACATAAGGACATTAGTCATAAAATAAATCTAAGTAATAAAACTTATAAAAGACTGGCTAACTCCCGAAGAAGAGCCAAAGAGTTCGCTGTAGGGGATTTTGTCATGGTTAGGCTTAGGCCTGAACGGTTCCTGCCAGGGACGTTAAGAAACTTCAGGCTCGCGAAGCTGGCTCCTTTAAAGTAATAGAGAAGATAGGACCCAATGCCTATGTGCTAGATCTATCCTCAAATTGGGGCATTAGCTCAACCTTCAATATTGCAGACTTAGTAGAATATAGGGAACCGGCAGCGATTCCTAGTGAGTACTTTGGACCTAGCCATCCTTTCATGAGCGAACCTACCCAGGAGTGTCCACCACCAATTTTACCTGAGCGAGGAGAGCGGATCGATCCTAGACGATCAAGCCATTACGATCCGAAACTATGGTTACAATGCTATCTGGTCCGATGGCAGGGTCGCTCCGAATCCAACGATTCATGGATTACTTGAGAGGACTTGCAATGCCTCGACCCAGACCTCCTAGAGAGCTACCAGAGCCAGAGCAACCCATACTCGATAGGGTCGAGTTCCTCCCACCCAGGGAGAATTGAAGCGGGCACCAAGATCAGGCAGAGGATTCTTAATCCTCCATAGATATCTGATTAGGTTTGTAGGGTTTGATTCGGTTGGAAACTAGGTTTATTTTATTTTAATTTGGGTCCAATTTTATTTTTTTTGGGCATTTGAGTCATGTCTTTTGAGTTGGTACTCGTTATTAGGGTTGGGGTCATATTGAGTCAGCTCATTATGAGCTTGGGTCAATTTGAGTACAGTCCAGTTCAGTTGGTATTGTATTAAGTTCATTCAGCTTACAAGAGAAGACACCAGTATTGGAGTAGAAGACAAGGCCATCACAGTCAAACAGAGCAGCTGCTAAATTCAAGTTAGCGCCACACCTACATAAGAAGTCACATGCCAGCCACGCACCTGCCACCCTCCAGCACAAGCATTCCACACACCACCTAGCAGAGCAAGCATGTCAACAAGATAAGCCTTAATCCCCCAAATCAAGCAACCCTATTTGGAAGAATTTCAGCCCAAAGAAGCAGCAAAGGGATGCCCTTTTATTGCCACCCATAAATTGCCTTTTTTGAAAGGGATTTGTATGGCATAAAGTTTTTTTCCATGTAATCTAATCCACACTTTAGGAAGAAAGTGGGTGCCCCTTTTCTTTTCATATGTGTATTTACTTGGGCCCTAAGTCTTTTGCTCTATAAAAGAGACCCTCTTGTATGAATTATGCATCTTTGAATTATTAATCAATCAATCCAGTTTTGAGTTATTGTGAGTTTTGTTATTTGTTTCTCTGGTGCTCTTGATTCCCTTCTCCTCGCGTGCCAACATCCCAATCTCCAGAAGAAACCCTGGTCGCCGCCCTTGTTTTCCTCTAGTGGACACCCAAGAGCTTCTTGACTGCCCCTCCTTCTCTACTTCTTTCTTGTCTCTTTGCCTCTAATCTGACTTTTCTCTCTTGTTCTTTAACCCTTGGATGGTGTTCTTGCAAATCCCTCAGTAATCACGAATCCAGGATTCAAGGTGATCGCCATCCATGTTAGCGGATACTTAGCCGCAGATCCACGGGCTCAGGGCTTGGTCATCCAAGGCGCATCCGCCAGGCAGAGCGACCCCTTCAGCATCTCGATCTTCTCATTCTGTCAGGTACACTCCTACTAATCTGCTAATAGCTTTATTGTGGGAGAGCAAGCCCTACCAGGGCTTCTTAGCCTCAGCGGTCTTTCTTCTTTACTTTTCTGTGGAACTGTTTCGCATGCGGAGTTACTATGAGTTTTTCTGAATCCTTTTTAGGCTATTACTTTGGGAGACTAATCAACTATAATCATTAATCATATAAAATTTACTTGCATGCGAATCGGTCCTACATCATGAATATCCTACATAGAAGACAAAATCCATTAATGGATATGTGTTCACCTTAGGAGGAGGTGTTGTATCATGAAAATCTTCTAAACAGACATAAATAGCTTGATCCACTATGGAATCTGAGTTTATCGCTTTAGAAAAAGCTGCTAAAGAAGCAGAATGGCTTTAAAACTTTTTAGAAGATGTTCTATGTTGATCAAAACATATTTCTGCAATATGCATACATTGTGATAATCAATTGGCGATTTGCAGAGCACAAAATAATATATATAATGGTAAGTCTAGACATATTCATCGAAGATATAATACCATTAAGCAGTTACTTGATCATGAAATAATTTCTATTGGCTACATTCAGTCAAGGAAAAATTTAACGGATCCGTTGACAAAAGGATTACCAAGAGATCAAGTGAACTGTTTATTGAGAGGAATGTGTTTAAAGCCTATATCAGAATAATCTTTATAGTGGATACCTAACCTAGTTGACTGGAGATCTCAAGATCTAGGTTCAAAAGGGACAACTAAATTATGAAGAGATCAAATAGCATTAAGGATGTCAAATCCTACTCATTCCTATGATAATTAGTGCTACCTGTCGAAGGTACTAGGATAAGTATTGCTATTAATAATTCTTATGACATGAAGATCATGTGGGATATAGTAGGATACTCTTAATAAGAATCACCTATGTGAGTGTAAACTAGGCTAATTTTATGAGAACTTTAAGGCTTTAATTCTCTAAAAGCACTCATAAAATTAGGAGTGTTCGGGACCAAAATGAACACAACCATGAGAACCAAAAGAATATTCGAAAAGAAATTGTGTGATTGTTATTGTTTTGGTTTACATTAAAGCTGAAAGGTTCAAGACATAATGTTCATTTTTTAGAAGTAAACTCGATAACAACTTGCTAAGGAAGGTTCAAAGCCACAAGCTACCTATCATAATGCAACTTTATTCCATTATACTCTCTAAAGTGTCTGCATATTCATTTGCATTAAAGTGTCTGAACGGTCATTTTTTGAGGGATAGACCTGATGATCTTTGATTTAATTCCAATTTCTATTCATGTGGGGCATTATTAGGTAATGGGTCTATTATTTCTTATTGGGCCTATGGGCTTACCATTAAGAAATGGGCCTTGAATGCCCATTATCCATTAAGGTTTGAATGGGAAATTGACAATGTTTAGTCCCACATCAAAAATTTTGAGTAAAGGTGATTCACTTATATGGAAACCCCTTTCGTCATGCATAGTTCTCTGGGCTCATCATAGGTAAAGAGCTAGAGGGTAATGCTACGCATCATCCATGCGCGCGTGTGTGTGCGCGAAGGGCGCAATGGGTGCTTTGTAGGTGCACTTTGTATTTCATACGTGTGCATCGTCATGAGGAGCATTAAAATTTTTCTTGATCATGAGGATCCGACGGTGGAGACTGACTAGATTAAGATGCGGGGCTAAGATCAAATGATTGACTGTTGATTGCGATGATCGGATCAGGATCAGACTGATCGTTGGATTTGGTTCAATCGAATGATGATTGATCGTTGGATAAGAGATGGTTGACCATTCGTGGACTGTTGGTGAGAAGATGATCTATCATGAAGCGGCGTATCAAATCAACCGTCGATCGTTGGTGATAAGACGATCATCCCAATCATGAACCGATGTATCAAAGCCGTGCAACAACTTATCGGATCACGTGATCATTAGATCATAATGGTGAATCAGTGTATCAGGTCGTGGATCGGCTTATAGGATCAAGTGATCATCAGATCACAATTAAAAATCAACGGATCAAAGGATGATAAGACCCTCCATTCACGTCTTTTGATCATATCCAATTGAAAATCATGATAGAAATTAAATTCGTAGGGATGCATCCAATAGACGCCTTAAGATTATAAATAGGGTATGCCATTCTCATTCCAAATCATCCAAAAAATTCATCCAAGTATTCAAGAATACTTGCATACTCTAAAGTTAAGAGAGTATAACAATTTTTTGATTCGCTGTTCTGATGAATTGTAGTGTTGCTTTCATTAGAAGAAGACTGTTGTTTCTAGAAGACAATCGTCACAAATCCGTAAGCACTTGTGCGGGACGAAATTATCTTAAAGACATAGAGTGCAACTCTAGACTCGGTCTTTGATCATAGTAGTATACACCACAAGTCATCAATATGAGTCCATAATCTGGTTCTCATGAGCCCGGCTGCTACAACACGAATGCTGGATATTAAATTCTTGTCTTTATTTTAGGTTTCTAAACTTTAGTTCATTTGATTGTCCCTGATGTGGCTAGTAAAGGCCACGTGATAAAACAGTGCTCGGTTGGCTAGTAAAAGCCACGTGATAAAATGATACTCGGCCCCAGGGCTGGTCCTAGGCGGCCTCAACGGTGCTCGGCCCCTAGTCGGCCCCAGGGCCGGTTTTAGGCGGCCTCGATGATGCTCGGCCCCTAGGTGGCCCCAGGGCCGGTCCTAAGCGGCCTCGACGATGCTCGGCCCCTAGTCGGCTCTAGGGCCGGTCCTAGGCGGCCTCGACGATGCTCGGCCCCTAGGTGGCCCCAGGGCCGGTCCTAGGCGGCCTTGACGGTGCTCGGACCCTAGGCGGGGATCTTTTTCCAGAACCTCGCAAATTTGAGACGTCAATTCTGACATCCTCAGAGGATCCCAGCCTAAAAAGTCATTAGCAGAATTTAATGGCTCTAGCTAAATAAGCATCAAAAGGTGATTACCTGCCATAAAGTATCAATCACTTTGAGTCAGAAAGGCCACTAAAGCCCAAAAGTCATTAGCAAAATTTAATAACTATGGCTAAATAAGCATCAAAAGGCGATTATCTGCCATAAAGTATCAATCACTTCGAGTCAGAAAGGCCACTAAAGCCCAAAAGTCATTAGCATAATTTAATGACTCTGGCTAAATAAGCATCAAAAGGCGATTACCTGCCATAAAGTATCAATCACTTCGAGTCAGAAAGGCCACTAAGGCCCAAAAGTCATTAGCAGAATTTAATGACTCTGGCTAAATAAGCATGAAAAGGCGATTGCTTGCCATAAAGTATCAATCACCTCGAGTCAGAAAAGCCACTAAGGCCCAAAAAGCCATCAATAAAAAGTAATATCTCTAGCTAAATAAGCATTAAAAGCTGATTATTCCTGGAAAAACATTGATGATGTCGGAATAATGGATGCGGATCCAATCCGACCAGCTCTGACATTCTATTTGTAAGAATGCTGACACGCCATGAGGCGGGGGGGTGAGCTAAGGAAAAGGATGATAAAAAGGGAGGTAAGAGCAAACATAAAAAAAGACTTCAAGCCCAAAAGAAAAACAAACTACTTCTTCCACATAAATCTCTTCCCCTAGATTACTGTTGTGTTCTTGGTTGCAAACTTAGGCATCGGAGGGCCCCCGTCGGAATCTTCGGCCATGGGACTTCTTGCAGGTTTAAAGGACGAAGGAACCCTCATACCGAGCTCAAGGATGCCAGCTCAAAGTGACCGGGCATCAACAGATTGGCATGCCAGGAAGGGGGGCAGGGCAGCAGCATGTGAAGAAGCTTGCCTTTCTTCAGGTCCTTTTTGGAAGATTTGATGGAACCAACGCATGTTCAGGAAGCCTCTTCCAGTTCCGCTGGGGGGCATGCCCTTCGGACGGATCTAGTAGAAGCCGACTTCCCTACTTCTTCATCACCATCAATATTGGCCACCCCACATGAGCAGTTGGTTAACCTCACTCAACAAGTCCAAGCTCTCATTGTTGTGGTCCGTGAGTTACAAGAGTAGCGACCTGCTGCCGCATATCGGCAAGCTGGATTTCCTGCACCACCGCAGACTGCTACCCCGACTAGTCAACAATCAGCACACAGAAGGTCCTCCCAGAAAGAACGGCCTCATCACCAAATTTCATCCAGGCACCATCACCAGGGAAGTCTCAAGAGGTCTCGGTCCCCTACACTCCATTCTGGTGGTTATGAGCACCGACGAGGGAAGGAGCCCCGAGGTTCTTATCATCGCCAGCCTCATTATCCTACCTCTTCATCATCTGAATCGGCGGGCGAGGACATCAACGATCGGGTGGAGAGACGCTTGGAGGAGCAGAATCAGCGCCTGGAAGAGCTTAGTCAAAAGCTTCATGACCATTCGGGGGTGGAATATGATTCGCACCCCCTCGCACCTGCCGAGTCATGGAGGAACGCATACCCCACCGGTTCCGTCTCCCCAAGCTAGACCCATATGATGGTACTACAGATCCCTTGGACCATCTGGAAAGCTACAAATCCCTTATGCAAGTCCAAGGAGCCACTGATGCCTTATTATGTATTGCCTTCTCTACTACTCTTCGGAAGGAAGGCCGCCCGTGCTGGTACTCTAGGCTACTCCTACGCAGCATTGACTCTTTTCAGCAATTGGAGAAGGCCTTTTTAGCGCAATTCGATGCCTGCCGTAAAATCTCCCGAGTAGCGGACATCCTCTTCTTCGTGCAACAAAAGGAAGGTGAGTTGCTAAAAGACTTCATAGCTCGGTTTAAGGCGGCTACCCTTGAGGTATATCATTTAGATGATGTTGTGGCCACTTTGGCCTTGAAGCGGGGGCTTCGACCCTCTTGCTTCACTTATTCTCTAGATAAAAGACCGTCTAGCTCTTATGCTGAGCTCCTGGACCGGGCGCACAAGTATATCCGCGCTGATAAGGCTGACCACACCCGGAGGGATGCTGACAGAGTAGCCGGCAAGAAACCAGCCCGAGAAGTGCCAAGCCGACTCCTTCCTAAGAAGCCTGAACCCCCACGCCGGTCAGATAATCGACACCAGAACCTGCCTGTTGAGGAAGGAAGCTACACACCCCTCCTCGCTCCGAGATCTCATATTCTTATAGAAATTGAAGGTGAGCCTTATCTTTGGCGCCCCCCTTTGCTGAGGGCGGGTGTCGCCCGCGATCGGAGCTGCTACTGTCGTTTCCATAGGGACTATGACCACGACACCAACGAATGCCGCAATTTGAAACATGCCATCGAAGAGCTCATTCAACAGGGCTACCTTGGAAAATTTATCAAGAAAGGAGCTCTGGTCATCCCACCTTTGATGGGGCCCCCACTTGCTCAGGCCGGCGCTGACAACACTCCAACGGAGCGGATGATGGGCATGCTTTCATGGGCACGGCTTCATCCACCAAAAGACAGGCGAGATGAGGGAATAGAAGATGTAAATCCCTATCTTTGAAGGGAGTTAGGGAGAAGGGGCAATTCGAGCGATGATAGCGTAATTGTCTCCATGACGATCGCTAAGCATCCTGTAAAAAGAATACTTGTAGATAGCAGAAGCTCAGCAGACATACTTACTTATGATGCTTGTGTTTGTATGGGTCTGTCCCCTGATTCTTTATCACATGTGGCCACATCTCTCGTCGGCTTCACGAGAGATTCTATCAAAGAGGAGGGCGAGATTACTTTACCAGTCATAGCGGGATCACCACCCTATCAAAGTACAGTCTTAATGAGGTTCATGGTGGCCTACTCGACATGTAGTTCATCTTTCTAAAGAGCAGTGTCCTAAAACACCGCAAGAGAAGGAAGATATGAGACGGATTCCCCATGCTTCGGCAGTTGGTAGTTTGATGTATGCAATGTTGTGTACAAGACCCAACATATGCTTTGCAGTGAAAGTGGTTAGTCGATACCAGTCAAACCCATGATTGGATCACTGGGTTGCAGTCAAGCATATTCTTAAATATCTGAGAAGAACGAGAAACTATATGCTGGTATATTCTGGTAAGGATTTGATTCCTGTTGGATATACAAATTCTGATTTTCAATTAGATAGAGACTCTTGGAAGTCTACCTTTGAAGCGGTGTTCACTTTGGGAGAAGGAGCCATTATATGGAGAAGCGTCAAGCAAACTTGCATTGCTGACTCAACCATGGAGGCTGAATATGTAGCAGCTTGTGAAGCAGCTAAGGAGATAGTCTGGCTTCGGGAATTCTTGCTAGATCTAGAAGTTGTTCCATATATGCATGAACCAATTAGACTCTACTATGACAACAGTGGCGCAGTAGCCAATGCCAAGGAAACCAGAAACCACCATAGGGGAAAGCATATAGAGAGAAAATTTTATCTTGTGAGAGAGATTGTCAGTAGAGGAGACGTTTCAGTTGAGAAGATTGCATCTGTGAACAATATAGTTGATCCGTTTATTAAGACATTACCGGCTCAGGGTTTTGAGCTACATCTTGAAGGGAGGGGACTTAGAGACATGTCTCATTTGCTTTAAGACAAGTGGGAGATTGTTGGGATATGTGCCCATAAAAATAATATTTATTATTTTGCTGAATAATTTGAGAAATTTTTCAATATTATACTTGCATGCATGTTTTGATGCTTTATAAATATCAAAAATCCATGGATTATTTAAATGTGATTTTAAATATTGTATATAAATGTTATATACATAAGATAATATTTAAAGTAAAATAATCTAAATTTGTCCGTAATTATAAATTAAAGTTGTAATCGGGATCTTTAATTTAAAATTACTAGCGCGGTTCATTACATTCTAAATGAACCGGATTGTTGATAATGAGATTATTAGAATGAAAGCGCTTTATATAATTTGATTATATAGGACTAGAACGCGATTAATTATGAATCTCTAATAAATTTCATTGTTAAAATACAACATTCAAAATTAATCAATGATGGTCATATATGAATCAATCTTAATTCTGAGTAATTAATAGACTCCTATTTATTGTATTATATTTTTTAACATACCGGGTAATGACACAGAAACATAGTATCAAATTCTTGGTATATTGGAAATATAATAATATAAGTAGCTGGAAATATTAATATACAAGATAAAATCTATTCCTTCGTAAAGAAGTCCGATGGACGGTTCCCATCTGGGACTTGAATAATAAGAGCGCTCAATTTATGATTGGATCATAAATATATTATTCATTATAGAATCAATGGTACTTATGGATAAAGATATAATTAAAGAGGTTACCAAAAAATGCCTAGCTTTAATCATGAACCGTTTATGGAGGATTGATTTATATGTAGTGACTATATCAATGGACGATTCAAATCCTTTTGAATATAATTAATTTTATAATTTTAAGAGTGCAGTTTCAAATTTTTAGTGGAGTAATTTGGAATTAATAATTTTGATATTTTAATTAAGGTATTAATTGAATGTCAAAATTATTGGAGCTTAAAATTATAATGTCCATAGTTCCTCTGGACGGCTCCATTAAATTATGTGAACTTTATGATATGTTGGGTTGAGTTATTAATTTTGAATTGAGAATTCTAAATTAATTTTCATACAGAAATTAATTGGATTAATTTCTATTTTAAATAATATTTATTTAAAAATAAATTTAAAATTATTTTAAATTTAAGAATATACGGTGTGCTAGGAAACACATGGTAGGCATATTCCACGAGAAGAGTCTATATGGAAATTATTTAGTTGTTGGAGAAATATATGGGATCGTGAGAGAGCCTTTCTCTCTCCCATAACGTCCCATGATAAATATCTCAAAACTAACCAATAATTAGTTGTCAGATTGATATACATTAAAGTAATTCTAAGAGTTGGAAGTCATCTTTAAATTTTAATTAATTAATTAATTAAAAAGGTTAGTAGTTATTATTCTCTCAGAATATAAGATTCACGAGAGAAAAATAACAGAACATCAAAAGACAACCACAGAGAGTTCTCTCCTTCAACTTCACTTTATCTCATGAGTTGAGAATACAAAGTGAATAAACAACTCAGTTGTGTGATCTCAACCCAAATCAAAAGGAACGCCCACTCGTTCGTGTTCATCATAATTTAGAGAACGTTTGGAAAGATTCATGGTGATCAAAAGGATTTGGTGATTCCAAGGTAGTATTGGTGGAGAACGAAAGGTCAATTTCTTAATCTCCTTATTGTTCTTGTTATTAAATTAATATGGTATAAATCACTAACTCAATTTTTTAATATATGTGATTTGATCCTTTTCTTGCTTCTGCTAAGATATGTGATTTAATTCTTATCTCACTTCCGCAAACATCTCAAAGTCGTATTGAGATAACCATCAATCATATCCACCAGGCGTCGGCTGGTGAGGTTCCCTACTAATCAAGGAGTCGGAGAGATGTATGGGGAGCAGAACCTCCTACAGTTATGCTATCACATGACTCCTAGCCCTCAGGAGATGGTGGCTCCCTCTACCCCGGTGTTGTTTGACCCCAGGGAGTTTGAAAGGAGAT
The DNA here is from genome assembly GCA_900491605.1 of Calamus simplicifolius. Lineage (NCBI taxonomy): Eukaryota > Viridiplantae > Streptophyta > Magnoliopsida > Arecales > Arecaceae > Calamus > Calamus simplicifolius. The sequence goes on from UESW01004424.1 coordinate 714,478, forward strand.
GAGAATCAGCTGAGTGTCTGCTATCTTTCCCATTGGGAGACGATCCTGCAAAAACTGTGCAAATTGGTGAGCTTCTTCCTTTGAAGATAAAAAATGAACTCCTTGCCTTCTTACGGGCTAACTCAGATATTTTTGCATGGTCCGCTTCGGACATGCCTAGCATTCCTTCGGAGGTGATAACTCACAAACTTAACATTGATGCCAAGTGTCGACCCGTTCGCTAAAAGAAGAGAAGTTTCGCCCCTGAGCGGCAACGGGCTATAGATGAAGAAGTCAACAAACTATTAGCCGCTGGCCACATTCGGGAGGCTCAGTATCCGAGTTGGTTGGGAAATGTGGTTATGGTCCGAAAGGCAAGTGAAAGTTGGCAAATCTGCATCGACTTCACTGATCTTAACAAGGCGTGTCCCAAAGATAGTTTTCATCTACCACGGATCAACCAGCTAGTGGACTCCACCTCCAGGCATGAGCTCCTGAGTTTCATGGACGCCTTCTCCGGCTATAACCAAATAAAGATGGACCCGGCAGATGAAGAAAACACTTCTTTTATTACGGAGAAAGGCATTTACTGTTATAAAGTATTGCCCTTCGGATTGAAGAATGCCGGAGCCACTTACCAGAGTTGATGAATAAGGTCTTCAAGGACCAGATCGGACATAACATGGAGGTGTATGTGGATGATATGCTGACTAAGAGCACCCGCATCGCCAACCATGTTGCCGATTTGGAAGAAACATTTGACAATCTCCGAAGTCATCAAATCAAGCTTAACCCCCGTAAGTGCACCTTCGGTGTCACTGTAGGGAAATTCTTGGGTTTCTTGGTAACCCAGCGGGGAATCGAGGCAAATTCGGAAAAGATTCAAGCTATTCTCAGCATGCGGTGGCCAGTCAATAAGAAGGAAGTACAACGACTCACTGGAAGAATAGTTGATTTGAGTCTATTCTTGTCTGGATCGGCGGAGAGGTACTTACCCTTTTTTAAGGCCTTGCGTAAAGTTGACGGTTTCAAGTGGATAGACAGTTGCTAAAGAGCCTTTGAAGAATTAAAAGAGTTCTTGTCTATACCACCGTTGCTGTCAAAGCCTGAGGAGGGAGAGAAGCTCTTTGTTTATCTAGCCGCTACCCCAGAAGCAGTTAGCTCCGTTCTAGTCCGGCTCGACCAGAATGGAGTGCAAAAGCCTATTTACTACACTAGCAAGGTGCTTCACGATGCAGAGGTCCGATATTCTCGAATGGAGAAGATTATCTTTGCTTTGGTTGTTTCTGCTTAGCGCCTCCAACCATATTTCCAGGCACACCCGATAGCGGTGCTTACAGACTAACCTCTCCGATATATTTTGGCTTGACCCGACACCTCAGGCGTCTAGCAAAGTGGGCTGTTAAGCTGAGAGAATTTGACCTCTCATTTCATGCTCGACCCATCCTTAAATCCCAAATACTGACGGATTTTTTAGTAGAATGCACCTGGACTGACGAGCAAGACAACGTTGCCCCTGAAAAGTGCCCGGCAGCTGAGGAGGATTTTGCAGAGGCCTGGATTCTCCATGTTGACGGTGCCTCCAATTCTCAGAGGAGCGGGGCAGACCTCATTTTGGTGAGTCCGAAGGGAATGGTCTTTGGGTACGCCCTTCGTTTCCTCTTCAAGGCTACCAATAATCAAGCTAAGTACGAGGCCCTGTTGGCCGGAATCAAGCTCGCTCGAGAGCTCGTGGTAAAGCACCTTCGGGCCTTCACCGATTCCTAGCTCGTCTCCGGAAACATCACCGGGGAATTCAAGGCTCGTGACCCTATTATGTCCCGATATCTAAGTAAAGTGAGGATGTCAATCTCCTCGCTAGATTACTTCACCATCAGCTACATTCCCAGGAGGGAGAACGCTAGGGCCGACGCATTATCAAAGCTGGCTACTTCGACGAATGACTGCCTAGAAAGGGCGTACGTCGAGCATTTGGAGAGCCCAAGTATCGATTCCACAAAGGAAGTTGTACCAATCATGCAGGAGCCGACTTGGATGGATGCTTACACTCGTTACCTTGCTGACGGCTTTCTCCCTACCGACCCTGCGGAAGCTAGGCTGCTCAAGAGAAGGTCAATCAAGTTTGTGTTGATAGATGGTTGCCTGTACAGGAAGTCTTTTTCTCATCCTCTTCTCAAGTGCATAGGCCCGACAGATGCTGATTATGTTCTTAGAAAAATCCATGAAGGCATATGCGGGAGTTATGTGGGAGGTAGGTCTCTAGCATACAAGGCTCTCCGCCAAGGGTATTACTGGCTTACGATGTGCCAGGATGCCGCCGAGTTAGTTCGAAAGCGCGATAGCTGTCAACGGCACTCGAATATCCAACGACAGCCGGCCTGGTAGTTAAGCCCACTCTCCGCCCCCTGGCCTTTTGCTAAGTGGGGAATGGATATACTCGGGCCTTTTCGCCTAGCTGTAGGACAACGAAAGTTCTTATTAGTAGCCATTGACTATTTTACTAAATGGGTCGAGATTGATGCGCTAGCTAAAATCACTGAAGCTAAAGCAAGGACGTTCTTTTGGAAATCCATCATTTGTCAGTTTGGCTTGCCCCATACTGTGATTACCGACAATGGTCGCCAATTTGACAACTCAGCATTCAAGGCTTTTTGTGCCGAGTTAGGCATTTGCCATAGGTTTACTTCTGTCGGGCACCCCCAATCCAATGGAGAGGCGGAAGTCATGAATCGCACTATCATTCGAGGACTTCGAACCCGGTTGGATGAATCTAAGGGCAGATGGGTAGAGGAGCTTCCAAGTGCATTATGGGCATATCACACAACTCCCAGGGCCCCTACAGGAGAGACTCCCTTTAGCCTCGTCTTGGGATCCGAAGTGGTCATCTCGATGGAGATCGGCCTTCCTAGCACCCGAGTATAAGCGTATAAGGAGGATGAAAACCTTGATCAGTTGAGGGCTAATCTGGACTTTATCAACGAAACTCGAGATCTTGCACGGCTTAGGATAACCACTTTTCGCCAGCGGGCGAAGAAATATTATAATGCTAGGGTCCGTCCCAAGACGTTCCACCCTGGAGACTTGGTTCTTAGAAAAGCTAAGGTGTCCAAACCAACCGAAGGAGGCAAGTTATTGCCAAATTGGGAAGGGCCGTATCGAGTCATGAAGGTGCTTTCACAAGGAGCCTACAAACTGAAGGGATGGATGGACAACCTATTCCGCGCATTTGGAACGCCGGTAATCTTCGCCGATATTACCAATGATAAATGTACTAAACAAATGATTATAGAAAAATAGTTTTTAAATTTCATTGCTCAATTCAAAGTTAGGACCTCAGCGGCCCAAAGGGCACAAACACCCCGGACTAGCGCGAGAAACCTCCAGAGGTTCAAGACTTGTGTTCTAGGCGGCCCCGAGTCAAACTCCCGGGCTGGCACGAGAAACCCTCGTGATAGTTTTCAAAAGGACCTCGGCGGTCCAAAGGGCACAGACATCCTAAACCGGCATGAGAAACCTTCGAAGGTTCAAGTCTTGTGTTCTAGGCGGCTCCGAGTCAAACTCCTGGGCCAGCGTGAGAAACCCCGTGGCAGTTTTCAAAAGGACCTCGGCGGCCCAAACGGCACAGACACCCCAGACCGGCGCGAGAAACCTCCGGAGGTTCAAGTCTTGTGTTCTAGGCGGCCCTAAGTCAAACTCCCGGGCCAGCGCGAGAAACCCCTGTGGCAGTTTTCAAAAGGACCTCAACGGCCCAAAGGGCACAGACACCCTAGACCGGCGCGAGAAACCTCCGGAGGTTCAAGTCTTGTGTTCTAGGTGGCTCCGAGTCAAACTCCCGGGTCGGCGCGAGAAACCCTTGTGGCAGTTTTCAAAAGGACCTCGGCGGCCCAAAGGGCACAGACACCCCAGACCGGTGCGAGAAACCTCCGAAGGTTCAAGTCTTATGTTCTAGGCAGCTCTGAGTCAAACTCTTAGGCTGGCACGAGAAACCTCCGTAGCAGTTTTTAAAAGGATCTCGGCTCCCAAAGGGCACAAATAACCCGGACCGGCACGAGAAACCTCCGGAGGTTCAAGTCTTGTGTTCTAGGCGGCCCCGAGTCAAACTCCCGGGCCGGCGCGAGAAACCCCCGTGGCAATTTTCAAAAGACCTCGGTGGCCCAAAGGGCACAGACACCCCGGACCGGCGCGAGAAACCTCCGGAGGTTCAAGTCTTATGTTCTAGGCGGCCTCAAGTCAAACTCCTGGGCTGGCGCGAGAAACCCCCATGGCAGTTTTCAAAAGGACCTCGACGGCCCAAAGGGCATAGACATCTCGGACTGGCGCGAGAAACCTCCGGAGGTTCAAGTCTTGTGTTCTAGGCAGCCCCGAGTCAATCTCTCGAGCTGTCGCAAGAAACCCCCTTGGCAGTTTTCAAAAGGACCTTGGCAGCCCAAAGGGCGCAGACATCCCAGACCGGCGCGAGAAACCTTCGAAGGTTCAAGTCTTGTGTTCTAGGTGGCCCCAAGTCAAACTCCCGGACCGGCGCGAGAAATCCCCATTGCAGTTTTCAAAAGGACCTCAGCGGCCCAAAGGGCACAGACACCCCGGACCGGCGCGAGAAACCTCCGGAGGTTCAAGTCTTGTGTTCTAGGCGGCCCTGAGTCAAACTCCCGGGCCAGCGTGAGAAACTTCCACGACAGTTTTCAAAAGGACCTTGGCGGACCAAAAGGTACAGATACCCCGGACCGGTGCGAAAAACCTCCGGAGGTTCAAGTCTTGTGTTCTAGGCGGCCCCGAGTCAAACTCCCGGGCCAGCGTGAGAAACCCCTGTGGCAGTTTTCAAAAGGACCTCGGTGGCCCAAAGGGCACAGACACCCCGGACCGGCATGAGAAACCTCCGGAGGTTCAAGTCTTGTGTTCTAGGCGGCCTCGAGTCAAACTTCCGGGTCGGCGCGAGAAACCCTCATGGCAGTTTTCAAAAGGACCTCGGCGGCCCAAAGGGCATAGACACCCCGGACCGGCGCGAGAAACCTTCGGAGGTTCAAGTCTTGTGTTCTAGGCAGCCCCGAGTCAATCTCCCGGGCTGGTGCAAGAAACCCCCTTGGCAGTTTTCAAAAGGACCTCGGCGGCCCAAAGGGCACAGACACCCCGGACCGGCGCGAGAAACCTTCGAAGGTTCAAGTCTTGTGTTCTAGGTGGCCCCAAGTCAAACTCCCGGACCGGCTCGAGAAACCCCCATAACAGTTTTCAAAAGGACCTCGGCGGCCCAAAGGGCACAGACACCCTGGACCGGCGCGAGAAACCTCCGGAGGTTCAAGTCTTATGTTCTAGGCGGCCCTGAGTCAAACTCCCGGGCCAGCGTGAGAAATATCCGTGGCAGTTTTCAAAAGGACCTTGGTGGACCAAAGGGCACAGACACCCCGGACCGGCGCGAGAAACCTTCGGAGGTTCAAGTCTTGTGTTCTAGGCGGCCCCGAGTCAAACTCCCGGGCCGGCGCGAGAAACCCCCGTGGCAGTTTTCAAAAGGATATCGGTGGCCCAAAGGGCACAGACACCCCGGACCGGCGCGAGAAACCTTCGGAGGTTCAAGTCTTGTATTCTAGGCGGCCTCGAGTAAAACTCCCGGGCCGGCGCAAGAAACCCCCATGGCAGTTTTCAAAAGGACCTCGGCGGCCCAAAGGGCATAGACACCCCGGACCGGCGCGAGAAACCTCCGGAGGTTCAAGTCTTGTGTTCTAGGCGGCCCAGAGTCAATCTCCCGGGCTGGCACAAGAAACTCCCGTGGCAGTTTTCAAAAGGACCTCGGCAGCCCAAAGGGCACAGACACCTCGGACCGGCGCGAGAAACCTTCGAAGGTTTAAGTCTTGTGTTCTAGGCGGCCCCAAGTCAAACTCCCGGACTGGCGCGAGAAACCCCCATGGCAGTTTTCAAAAGGACCTCGGCGGCCCAAAGGGCACAGACACCCCGGACCGGTGCGAGAAACCTCCGGAGGTTCAAGTCTTGTGTTCTAGGCGGCCCTGAGTCAAAATCCCGGGCCAGCGCGAGAAACTTCCGCGGCAGTTTTCAAAAGGACCTTGGCGGACCAACGGGCACAGACACCCCGGACCGGCGCGAGAAACCTCCGGAGGTTCAAGTCTTATGTTCTAGGCGGCCTTGAGTCAAACTCCCGGGCCAGCGCGAGAAACTTCCGCGGCAGTTTTCAAAAGGACCTTGGCGGACCAAAGGGCACAGACACCCCGGACCGGTGCGAGAAACCTCCGGAGGTTCAAGTCTTGTGTTCTAGGCGGCCCCGAGTCAAGCTTCCGGGCCGGCGCAAGAAACTGTCGGAGGTTCAAATCCTAAATTCCAGGCGGCCCCGAGTTGAGCTCCCAGGTCAGCATGGGAGGTCCCTCGTGTAATTCTTATTTCTCGAACGAGTTATGCTGACTGATTATCAAATGTACTTGGGGGAATAAGGATATTTTGCTGAACGTCGGAGTACGATCGCCTAGAAGGTCGAAAAAACTGACAGGATCGGTTTAAAGATCGAAACCATACACAAGATTACCAAAAAGACTATGCTATTAATGTATTGTCATACAAAAGGCCAATCTTGGCCGCATTACAAAACATGAAAAGAACAAAAGAAAGCCAAAATCAAGGCTCGGAGGACTCTGACTCGCCCTCCACATCTTCATCCACAGGTTGAATGTCATCAAGGTTACCTAGTCGGTGAACTTGAAGAATTTTCTCTTTACACTTCTCAAATCCCTTGGCATAGGCGTCGATGGCTGCTTCGCTGCACTCGGCCACGAATTCAACGGGCCTTTATAAGCCTCCACAGCACCTTGGGCTCGCTGGTCGGTAGCACTGACCCTGATCATGGCTTTAGCCTTAGCAGCCATTATACTCTTCTTGGCTTGAACTTCAGCGACGATCAGTTTAGCCAAGGTTTCCCTAACCTTTTCTTCAGCAGAGGCCAGCTTCTCCTCAATAGAACTTAGCCGCTCCTCGGCACACTGGCCAATCTCTCCTCCGCGGCTCGGGCCTCAAATTCGAGCAACTCTGCCCTATCCTCTGCTGCAGCTGCTCTCTCTTCAGCCTGAGTGGCCCTGAGAAGAGCGCTCTTCAGTCTTTCCTTGGTTGGCCCTAGCCTCGACATGACTTCGGCCAGCTTGGCATCGGCCACTCGAGCCTTCCTCTCAGCTTCTTCAACTTGGGCCTTAAGAGCCCGACCCTCCTCTTCAGCGGCTCTTAGGGCACAGGACACTGCGAGCTCCCGAGCTTTGACCTCGAACAATTCCCGGGTCAGCTCATCCACCTGAGCCTTGAGAGCGTCTAACTCAGACGGGCCCTACTTTTGGTTGCCCGAGCCTCCGAGGCAAGCGTCCCGAAGAACGAAGGCACTATTAGATGCCTGCATACACCAGAAGGTGAGAGACCAATTATAATTAATCTGAAGAAAGAGGGAGCTAAGGATCCCATATTGTCACCTGGAGGATGGCGGTGAAGAAAGTATCAAGGGATTTCTCTAGCGGCTGGCGTCGAAGCTCGGCTTGGAGATTGGGCAAGGCCAAGCGGTTAAGCAGATGCTCGGCTAGGCGACCTCGGCGAATTGCATTGACCCCGAGTGGCCGATTCAAAAGTCCCTCATCGGAGGGCACCTCCACCCCCTCCTGGGGTGAGTGAACATCCGAGGGTCGGTCCTCGCCGGCCTCCTGAACCGGAGGTGTCATCACCCTCTCTTCCGGTGGAACCTCACCCTCGACTTCGGCGGGTGGCGGAGATTTCTTCCTTGCTGGCTCCTCTCGAATCCCAGCCAGAGGGACTCCCATTGGTGGCCCTTCTTAAACACCAGCTGAAGGAACCTCTGTTACTAACTCTTCAACAGAGGGATCCCTCTCTCTTGCTTCTCCTACCAATGTGACTTCGGGGGAGGGGGGTGGCCGCTCAGCCCGTTTTGGCTTTTTGGGCGCCGCCCTCGCCGGGCCCCTGACGGCCTTTCTCTTTTCTTAAGGGCCTCCGATAAAAATCTATAGAAAACCTCATCTCTGCACCATGAAAGCATAGAGTCAAAAGACAAAAACAAGAATAATAAAATAAACACAAACACGAAAAGAAACCATGAACAAATAAAGGCATATATACATATATACGTACATAACAAACAAATGAAGAATAAAAGAAAGGACAAGGAACTGTGGCCAACGGCCGAGGAAGGTGACGCTCACCAGATATCGGTGAGGGTGCCCCCGGCGCTGCTAAGGCCTCACGAAGGTTACCCTCCGATAGTAGCTCTGCACAGGGAGGGACGATGGAGGACAGGAGGGCCTTGAAAAGTTCTCGATCCCTTTCCTCTATTGTGGAATTTTTATTGGGACTGGTGTCAGGATAACTCCAAGATGTCTTCACCCCCTCACCATGAACATAAAAGAAATGCGACTTCCACTCTTTAACCTTCGAAGGCAAGTCCAACTTGAGAACCCTCTTGGAACGAGAGGCAAAACTCTACTAGCCGCTCTTGGAGGAGTTCCTAAGTTTGTACAAAGCTCGAAAGAGAGAAACTCGAGCGGGGGCACCATGAAAATGGCAAAGCACTATGAATGCGTATATAATTCGAATGGAATTTGGGGTCAGTTGCGCAGAAACTAGGTTGTACCTATCTAGAAGATTTAAAAAGAAGGAATGGAGAGGAAGGCGGAGCCCACTCTTGAGGAATTCCTCATAAAGTGCGACTCCTCCTCGGCCACAAGTCACCTTATCGCCATGCCAAGGGGCAGACAGACAAACACTGTCAGGAACGTTATACCGGACCCTAATCCTCCTTATGTCTTCAGGATGGAACATATCCCCCTTGGGCCCGTGGAGGTGGATCTAGAGGGAGATATCGAATGGGACGGTGGAGGCGAAACCCTAGGGTCGGAGAGGGGGCCCTTACCACTGGAGAAGGAACCCCACCTGAAGGGACTTCGCCCGAGGGAACCTCGCCGGGGGATGGGTTAACAGCCTCAAAATGACCAGGAATAGTGATCCCGTCGGGAGCATAGCGGCGAGCCTCGAGAATCTCTTCCCTAGATGGTTCGACTAAAGGCCCCTTGCCCTTCCTATCGATTTGGGGATCCATCGAAAAGAAAGAAACACACAAGGAAAACCAAGAAACTAACCTCGAAATAGAAGGACAAAAGCAAAGGGAAGCTCGGTGCTTGGAGGAGGGATGAGAAGCAAGAGGAACATAGAAGTGATAGAAGAAAAAAGGGATAGACGGGATAATGTTAACTCCCTGGATTTCGGAGACCCCGCCCATCATGAAGAGCGAAGCGGCGAGCGCCGAATCGTGGCCCAAGTGTCACTAACCCGTAAGTGGAGCACATTTTCCCCAGCAAAAAGAGCCGCCAGAGTAATTTAAGTACGTAACCTCTCTTCCCGTCAATCACGAGGCGTTTCTTTTAAATAATAAAAAGATTCTTAAGAAGACTTAATCTCCCTAGAAGCGCACGCCCATCATTAACGGGATGTGGTGCAATAAATCTAATTATATGAGAATTTTTCGCACTCCTTTCTCTTGGCAAGTGCTACGCACATGAGGACCAAGACTCAGGAGGGGGGGGGGATATGATGTGGCTAGTAAAAGCCACGTGATAAAACAGTGCTCGATTGGCTAGTAAAAGCCACGTGATAAAATGATACTCGGCCCCAGGGCTGGTCCTAGGCGGCCTCGACGGTGCTCGGCCCCTAGGCGGTCCCAAGGCCGGTCCTAGGCAGCCTCGATGGTGCTTGGCTCCTAGGCGACCCCAGGGCCGATCCTAGGCGGCCTCGATAGTGTCTAGCCCCTAGGCGGGGATCTTTTTCCAGAACCTCGCAGATTTGAGACGTCAATTCTGACATCATCCTCAGAGGATCCCAGCCTAAAAAGTCATTAGCAGAATTTAATGACTCTGGCTAAATAAGCATCAAAAGGTGATTACCTGCCATAAAGTATCAATCACTTCGAGTCAGAAAGACCACTAAAGCCCAAAGTCATTAGCAGAATTTAATAACTCTAGCTAAATAAGCATCAAAAGGCGATTACCTGCCATAAAGTATCAATCACTTCGAGTCAGAAAGGCCACTAAAGCCCAAAAGTCATTAGCAGAATTTAATGACTCTGGCTAAATAAGCATCAAAAGGCGATTACCTGCCATAAAGTATCAATCACTTCGAGTCAGAAAGGCCACTAAGGCCCAAAAGTTATTAACAAAATTTAATGACTATGGCTAAATAAGCATCCAAAGGTGATTGCCTACCATAAAGTATCAATCACCTCGAGTCAGAAAAGCCACTAAGACCCAAAAAGCCATCAATAGAAATTAATAGCTCTTGCTAAATAAGCATTAAAAGCTGATTATTCCTGGAAGAACATTGATGATGTCAGAATAATGAATGCGGATCCAATTCGACCAGCTCTGCCATTCATTTGTAAGAATGCTGACACGCCATGAGGCGGGAGGGGTGAGCAAAGGAAAAGGCCGATAAAAAGGGAGGTAAGAGCAAACAGAAAAAAAGACTTCAAGCCCAAAAGAAAAACAAACTACTTCTACCACATAAATCTCTTCTCCTAGATTACTGCTGTGTTTCTGGTTGCTAACTTGGGCATCGGAGGGCTCCGTCGGAATCTTTGATCGTGAGACTTCTTGCAGGTTTGAAGGACAAAGAAGAAACCCTCATACTTTTCAGAAGTGATGACCGACGCTCAAGGACGCCAGCTCAAAGTGACCAGGCATCAACAGTCCCAGCCCATAAACTACCATTATTATCGCCTTCTAAACTTGAGTTTGCATCTCTAGTCTCTTATCTTCTTTAATAGATCTGAAGATTTGATCTTGGACCTGGCACAACTTTTGAAGCATTAAATCGGATGTTAATGGTAAAATCCTCTGTTTTGTTGCAATCGAGATGTTTAATGTGACGACATATCTTGCTTCTTTTTCTTCCCCGTAACTTTCATCATCTTGTTCTTGTCTCTTCCTTCCTTGTGAAATGATAAAGAGCTCTGATCCAATGCACCCATAGCGCCGCGTGGCACTTATGCGTTTACCTGGCTGCATGAACCCGTGACCTCAAAGATTGGTAAGCCAAGGGTTTGATGATCCTATTTCGTTGTAGTTTATCTGACTCTATGCTTAGTCTATTCAATCTGGTACGACTTACATAGCTAATTATTGGTGTACGATTCCATCTTTCGATGCTTCCCTCTCAAGAATCCGGTCAGCATCTGTCCTAAAGAATGCTTGTAGGCAACCATTTCCCACCTATCCAAGCCATCAGAAGAGTCCCCCCCCACTGCTAAATGCAACGCTAACCAGCTAGGTGAGCGTTTTTCTTTCTTTCTTTTTTTTTTCTTTCATCTGACACCATGGCCGACCGCCATCTTAGAGAATGAAATGAAAAACCATGACAATTCAATTAGAATATGATGTCCCCTCCCCAGTGGTTTGAAAGAAAGAAAAATAAGGATGTGACAGGCTTGACCATGGAATTTTTTTTTCGGAGATAAACGTTAGGGGATGGGGTAGCCATCAGAAATTCCAAATCAATTCAATTGAAGTTTTATTTAGTTGTTGATGATTATTCGGGATTTGTCTGTTGGTTTATTCAATTATTCCCATGCCATATCTTGAGCCTGTACGTGTTTCACAGCCATATTAGAAGAGAAGAGAGGCTGCGAATTGGACATCAATTGTTGGTGTCGATGGTTCGTGCGTTGCAATTACTAGTTATAATTACTGCCAGTGTCAGATAAGAGATATAGAAGGCGTTCTGAGTCAGATGGGCCATCCAAATTAGTGCATGTATCGGAGGGCAACATCCTTTAATAGATACCCACCAACAAGACAGGTAGGTAGGCAGGTAGGTCCCTTGATGAAGTCAACTATCCGATCAACAGATATCTAACTTGGAACCGTTGGAGGATTGATGGGTGCGAAGGAGCAAAGTTATATACATATATATATATCCAGCTCTTCACAAACTAACGACGTAGCCTCCTCACATGGGAAGAGGCTGTTCTGCGAGTGAGAGCCGAAAAACATTACGTACGTGGATTCTTAGTTGCGATGAATGCTTCAATCAATAGCGTCATAAAAATAGTACCAGATTTTTTTTTTTTTTTTTTTTTGGGCACCAGAATCGCTCATACGAAATCATCCTTTCGCTTTCCAATTATATTCTCCACGCACAATAGGCTTTCATGACGCAAAATTCAATAGTTAATGAAAGTGGATCCAGACTGGGTTGATTTAAGTAGCCCTTTATGAACACTTGTTGTTAATAGAGACCAAAACTGCATCATGAAATCTTTGTAGACGGTTGACGCCTTGGATACGTGCGTGCGTATACTTTGTGTGATCCTTAATTGGGACAAGTCACAAAGATGCCGAGCGAGATAGGATTTTATCCTCCATATTTTAATGCACTTATAGGAATACAATTTGCTACTCAGCATTAGATGCTAGAGATGCGTTCTCTCGTTTTGTTTCTTTCCTTTTTTTTTTTTTTTTTTCTTTTTTTTTTTTGAATTTCAAGAGCTGGGCATTAATATTATTATGGTGTTTAAAACAAAGAACGTGTGACAGAAATAAAGAAAAAATCTTGATTTTTCCCTATCAGCATGGCGGTTTGACATTTTACTATTGTATATCTTTTAAGCTTTTTTGCACGACTGGCAAAAGTTATTCTATTATTTGATGCTAATTGTTTAGTAGCGATGGTGGCGGTGGCGGCAACGCAATGCCAATGGTCCTCTTGGTCACCGGTCACCACCATACATATCGATTAATGCAAAGCCACATCAAACGTGGTGCAGACCAACTCCACGTGGAAAATGTATTCAACCATGAAATTTTTGCCCATAATATTTTCATGCAATGATTGTAAAGATTATGACTATGATAGTTGATTAATAGAAGGAAGGGGACGGGAGTTCTTCTGATGAGCCACATGTCACAGGTTACAAATTATAGAATTATGGCGTTGATTCTAGAGAGGCAGATACGGTTACTGGAAGAAAGGAGAGGATTGGGGCCTTCACTCTCCCAAGTACCAAAAAGAGGAACCTTATGGCTCCCATCCATCTAAATCATTGCAGTGTTTTCTTGAATTCTCTACCACTTTTGCTTAGGACCTGTGCTCGATCTCACACCAAATATTTGAGAAAAAAAGTCTTTCTGCATCATATGCAGCACAAGAGAATAGTATACATATTGATTGGCTATGCGTGCATGCAAATCATATTTACGATAACAAAAAAATAAAATTATCTTTGGCACACAAAGCTGTATGCATACATGATCAATCACCATGCATGATACATGCGATTTGCACTGCACTCCATGCATAAAATCTTTTTCATATTTGGGAGTCTAACTACAGCCCTCACCTATAGAGCAAAGGGTTGTGACAAAGGAACAATAGGCCACTATGGGCTGGGTTCTCCAAATCGGCCTTGTGGGCTCCATAAGCTTGGCCCATCAAGCATGGGGCGATTTATCTTCCGCTCTACACAGCGATGGAGATGGAAAAGACTTTGTGCATCGGAAGCGATTTATCTTTCACTCTACACAGTGATGGAGATGAAAAAGTTTTATACATCGGCGCTTTCGATGCATAAATGTGCATCGAGTATACGAATTGACCGTGCATCCATGCCACTACGCATGCAATCATTGGATTGCAACACATATGGTGGTATGGGCATATGACCAATTCAAGGCTCGCGCACAAAGATTTTTCCGATGGAGATTGGCCACCTTCATTCAAGGTTGCGGTGCCCCCATATCCCCTGGTAACAAGGTGTCCATCGTTCTAAGCCAACGGTAGAATACCAAAGGTATCTCCCCCATTATTAATCTATTCTTGTCTGCTACAGTTGGATGATTAAATTTGATTCATTAGCTCCTACGCAAATTACCAATGCCTCAGAAATCCTGACCAAAACTTATTCGTTTTCTAAGAAATATTTTTCCAAAATTCTCTCAGTTTTTTTTTTTCCCCTAAAATATATGAATCGAATTCTGCACTTCTGAAAACCACACCAACTAATTGTTGGTGCTATTTTGAACATTTCACAGTAGTATCATCCTCTCTTATTCATGATGCACAAATATCGCATATGTCGCAATCAGGGCAACATTCATCGTTATCAACAGAGAATTCATATGCATGCCGACAACAGAATCGATGGCCTTGGATTTACCTTATTCATTGATCCTCTATTATCTTAGAGAGCAAGGAAGTTGATCACTAAACTATAGTGAAAAGACTGGCTAATAATTTAAGCGTCCCTACTTGCCATGAAGCCTTGCTCTTTCCTCTTTCGAGATAACAAAATGAGTGAATTGTCTCTTCATCTTGATCAACTTAAAATTAAACAACATAATTTTATCGATAAAAGAATGAGAAAAATAAATACGACAAGGATGACGGCTACAATAGCAGCAACGTAGAGAAGAAGAGAAGAAACAAAATGAAAAGGAACAGTGTTTGAATCTGGTAAAGTTTGTTGTATTTTATTGACCTGGATAAATCTTAACGATTAATGGATGAAGGAAGGATCTATAAAAAATTAGCAAACAACTAGTCAGTTGCCAGCCGGTTGCCTTTTATTATTTTTAATCCATGAAAAGGCTGACATCGAAACATGTATGCATGGATCACAGCCATCTCTTTTTTTTTTTCAAAAAAAGAAAAAAAGACATATGGTCATTTTGCTTTTATTGTTGCTTATAATGATGTCAGGTGATCCATGGTGCAGTGCATAAAAATTTCATGATTATGTTGACTAATTATCCCATTTTCTACGCTATATATTTTTTTCCCTTATAATTAACATTGCACGAGTGAGGCTCGAAACTGCCCACGTCATCTCAAAAACTTTATCCCATGGCTAACTTTTTAAAAGTATTATTATTATTATAATATATATATATATATCCTTTAAATGACGCATTAGGGTGGGGTTATCGGGAGATTTCTTGTGACTATGGGTCTTCTCAAACTTCTTGTAGTACAAGCATGAGGCCCGTAGCATTTTCCCGGAGATGGTGACAGATGCGCACGCCTCTTTCGCCGATGTGACGGGGATAATTATTTAAATAGTGAGAGTAACTTTCATGACCTAATCATCTCACATTTTGATGGCTTCACTTCTATAAGTATATCCATGCCCATCAGCTCTATATAGAAGAATATATTGAAGCCATCCTCAGAATTTCACAACCAACCAACCAACGAACCTTGACAAGATATTTTTATTAATTTTAGCACCAACTCTCTGATCAAGTACTGTGTACGCCTTTGCCATCCATCTTTCCTTCCTTCCCTCCCTCCCGCTGTATACTACGATCGATATTCATGGGTCTCAGGGACATAGAGTCCACTCTCCCACCAGGGTTTAGGTTCAACCCAAGTGATGAGGAGCTGGTCTGCCACTATCTCCGCAAGAAGGTTGCCAATGAAAGTGCCTCTGGAGGAACCATGGTGGAGGTGAACTTGCATACTCGCGAGCCATGGGAACTTCCTGGTGAATCGTCTTCCAATTTTAGTATACGTTGTTGTTCATTCTATTCGTATCGTTTCTTGGTATATTTTTTTTTATTTCAAATATGATTTTTCTCATATGACTTGTAGCCTTGAAATCGTACTACTGTTTCACTTTAACAAATAAGAACAAACTTAATTATTTGCAAGGATATGACTACAGGTATGCGGCTTCCTAGCTAGAAATACCACTCTTTGACGGGAAGAGAATCTAAACAACTTTCCTCAAAGAGAGAGAGAGAGAGAGAGAGATCTTATAAACACCTTCTAAGAACAACCCTCCAACCACCAAAAAAAAAAAAAAAAAAGAGAGAAAGTTGAAGATCCACTACACATTTCATTGAGAAATTATGAAATGAGCAATGATGATAATACTATTCTCATGCATACATCCAAGCAATGCCTCCATGATACCATCAGTACAGTACTTAGGAATTTGTAGATAAATATACATTTGGTTAAGTGTATGCTGAGGAAATTGTTGCATTACAAGTTGCAAGATTATCCATAGCTGTACCTGATTTTTCTATGTTAACAAGAGATCATCAATAATATCTAGCTTGAGGAATTAAGGTGTTTATGGCTATTTAAAAGATATCATCTGATTTTCTACGTTAACAGTTGTCCGTGTATAATTCTTCGTGACTAAGCCATGTAGCTATAGCCTTGTAAAATATATATATCAACCGAAGTAATATATTAGTTTCTTAACAGTACAATACTCCAAGGGTTTGTCTTATTTTCTGAGCTGTAATCCATTCAATTTGTAAGGCATCAATGACACTGTTGTGCTAGCTGTTACACATGGATTTACCATATGGTAAAAAGCTTTCAAAACTACATTTTGCTCTCAGTCAAATGGGAGTTTTACTGGTTTCAATCACTGAAGGTATGCATAAATATTGGAGTCTGCCTTTTTTTTTAAAAAAAAAAATACTAATTGACCATCTTTGCATGGCTGCAGAGGTGGCTAAGCTGAGTTCGAGCGAGTGGTACTTCTTCAGCTTCCGTGACCGTAAATATGCCACTGGGTTACGCACAAACCGAGCAACAAAGTCTGGATACTGGAAGGCGACGGGGAAAGATCGCACAGTCTATGATACTACGACCCATTCGATCGTGGGGATGAGGAAGACACTGGTCTTCTACCGTGGAAGAGCTCCGAATGGGGTAAAGACTAGTTGGGTCATGCACGAGTTCCGGCTAGAAAATCCACATACACCCCCTAAGGTATTATCAATCCGCTCATTAATTTTGTAGGTTCTTTTGCTTCTTTGAGCTCCAGTTTAATTGTCTGTGATCGATGATCAGCCCAAATATCACGGAGCAAATTATAGCCAAAAAAAAAAAAAGCATGAGCTCACACCACCCAATGATAAACTTGAAATAAAATATTAGTTTGAGGTATATATCTACAGTGCTAAACTTCCGAATCCATCTATCCACATGCAGACATACATGTTACTGCAGTGACATCTTGGCAACCTAGCTACACGCATTGAACCTTTTTTTTTCTTTTTAATTGGTCCCCTTCCATGAAGATCTTTGAATATAGTTCCAATGACAACCTAGCATGTGGTTAAACTTCTAGTTTCAGGCGCAGGAGAAGCGTTTGCTCATTTAATTTAGGCGTACTCTATGTTTTTCTTGTGGCAGGAAGACTGGGTGCTGTGCAGAGTTTTTCACAAGAAGAAAGGGGATTCAGTGAATTACAGCCTGGAGAATGATCAGGACAGCAACACTGGCTGCTCCTCATCAGTACATCTGGAGTCATCCCCTTTGAATCATGACCATCCCATGCCAGATGGGTTCTATGAGCAGATGGGCTTGTCGTTCCCTACCGTCCCACATCAGGAGGGCAACAGCTCAGACTACACCTTCACTAATTTGGCAGTGTTGCACTACAACTTCTTTGATTTCCCAGCGGAGGTGGACGGCACAACCATCATGGGAGTGGACTCAATTAAAGGTGGTGAGGATGATTTTGGGATGCTGCTGGACGCTGGCATAGAAGAAGACCATGACTTGGTGGGAGGAGGGGGAGGGGTGGCAAATAGGGGGGATGAAGTTTCAAGGAGGCAAAGATCAGCTTTTGCTCTAGTATTTTACATATCTCGACATGTCTATTGATTAGGATTGAAGAGTGAGAGAGATGGCCGTGTATAGAGAGATGCTGTGATTGTTGATTTGAAAGGTCCATGATATTATTTGTAGATAACACAGTTTACGTCGTAGAAATTTCTAGTACAATTACATTCAAGAAGATTAAATTATCAAGTTCAGATGGCATTGGATTTGTTTATTTCTCTCTCTCTCTCTCTCTCTTGTTGGCTATTGTTTTATGACATATATATATGGTCCCTCTCCTAATCTGCATAATATTATGGTTGCAGAATTGCTATCGATAAATATATAGATTGGTGTAAAACCTTTCAGTTCTGCAGAACTTGCTAGGTTCTCTAAATGTTTCAGGGTATGTCTGCAAGACAAATCGGACACACAAACACCCAATTGGATGTAATTAATGTCTGATTGCAGGAAGCATACAAGAACTCATATTAAAAGGGCAATGGCGGGAAGAGTAATTACAAGAAATCATAAAAAGCATGCAATAATCTCTTAAAAAATTAATAGGTAGTTAGAGAAATCTGTAAATTGTTTAATAGTTTTTAAATATTTTAACAGGTCACCAAATTTCTCAACTAATTAGAATTCATAACTATAATTAAAGAAGAAATTATAATTAATGATACAATGTAGCTATGGATAAAATATGCTATATTGTTAGTGTGTAATTTGTATTTATATGCATCATAGGTCTATTTTTGAGGCGATGTAGTTTGCAATAAAATAAAGCTAGATATCAAATGATGTCTTTTTGACTTTATTTTTATGAAATTTTATATTATTGCAAATAGCAATAAAGTAGATTTGATTGTAAATTATGGGAGAGAGTTTGGATTTTTTGAGGATTCATGTAGTCTGTTTACTTTTTTATTAATTATGTAGGTGAGCAATTTAAAATATTTATATAAGATTAAAAAAATAAATAATATATTTTTTAGATTTTTTTAATGTTTTTGAGACGTGGTTAAAAGGGTCTTTATGCTAGCTTTTCTTAGGAGGCCACTTTTACACGGGCATTTATTCCTTTCAGTATAGCAAGTACGTATCGGATGCACAGTCAAAGAAAAAGACTTGTTGTATCGTTCTTCGGTGCAGAGCGTACATCGAACATGCGGATTGGTTGGATATCCGTGCCATCATGCGTGTCGAGATTCAATAGGCTAGTCTTGATGCGCACTGTAAGCGTGGTGGTATGGGCATGCGATCAATCCGCATGCCCGATATGTGTTTGCTGCATCGAAGGGTGTTGATTGCATGCCCGATATATGTTTGTTGTACCGAAGGGTGGCATAGTAAAACTTTTCAATTCCTTTTCCCTTCGATGCAGTAAGACTTTTTCATTCCTTTCTTTATTACGGTAGGCACCGCAAGACTTTTTCATTCATTCCTTTCTTCTTTTATTGCAGGAGGACATTATTTGAAAGTGTTATGAAGTCCAAAGAAGCCATCTCTCATAATTGAGCTTTGATAAATGACCTAGCTTATTATATTTAGTTAGGTAGTGTTTGAACGTCAAAAAGTTATTCTAGAAATAGGAATACAAATTCTCAAGGAATAGTTTATTCCCTTGTTATTCCATATTACTGTTTTGATGAAAATATGCTATTCTATATTATTTCAGTATAATTAATGCAGTATTATTCCAAATGATGTTTGGATGATATGGGAATAAGCATGTATTCCACTAGAAATAGATGAAATTTTTTTTTAGAAATCCCAAACATATCCCTTGACCCAATGAGAAGAAAAAATTGTTTATTAATTTAATATTTAATGTAATGACTTTAATAAATTATTTTTCATTAATAAATAAAGTAATAATATTTTGTAAATGTCTAGATTAAAATAAGAACTTACTTAATACATTGTTTTATATAAATATAATTAAATAAGAATGAACTTAATAAAATATTTATTATTAATAAATTAAGAACTTTATTTTAATATCATGTCTAACTTTTAAATATTGTTTAAGTAAGTACGTTCCAAGAAGGATACTATTTATGAGAGTTTTATTTTATTTTTTTCTTGTAATAACAATCTTCATGTTTTGAAAAAATATATATGACTCTTTTCTAATCTATAGCTTTAAATCATTTTTTATTGTTAAAGTTTGAAATATTGAATTAAGAAATTTTTAACTTTATTTAAAATAAATTTATTTAATTTTAAATTGCATTATAAATAAATGTAAAAAAAATAAGTGAAAATAGTTATTTATCTAAATAATTACACCAGCATTTGAATTATTTTTTTAATATGTATGTACCTGGCACCTTCGAAAAACGTAGGGGGCTTCGAACTTAACGTACAATGCAACAAATTAAAAAGTTTAGAACTAAACATATGGGAACGAAACTTAAAATTTGGGAATCCTAAATCAGTATATATATTTCAATCAAAGGAACGCTAGATTTGATATTAAAAAAAAGTATAAGGCGGGCACCACGGCGTCGATAGCTCATGAGCAAATGCATCAAACATTATAACGATTCTAGCATAAAATAATTCTAGCATGTTACATTAATGAGCAGATTTTGGAAGATGATGATCTAAACACCAAGCGAGCTCGATTATGGGACCAACACTCATATAATTACAAGATTCTCAAATCATGGCATTTGAACAAATACTGTCCCAAACTTCAAGCTTGATTATACAACTGCTTATTGTCAAAGCCTGAAGACTAATCTAGGTTCTCAATATCCCTCCAATAGCCCACTTAATCCAAACTTTGTTGATGACATGATGTGCTACATAATGGAAACCAAGCCACCCATTTTGCCTTATCTGGAACCTTTGAAATATGTCGAGTCAGTGATCATGCCACATTATCAATTTAGGCCACCAGTGCTCAAGAAGCTTAAAGTCCTGCAACGACAAGTCGTGCATGATACATAACCTGAACAATTTGCATATCTGAATGTCCTCAATTAAATCGAGATCAATTTTGCTCACAAGCTTCTTAGGTTCATCCATATGTTGATATTTAAAATTGATGCATCAACACTATTTATCATGCTGGACTAAAAACATCATATATAAAAGTCATATTATAATTGAATCTGAAGATATCAGACCCCAGGTTTTAATAGACATTCTGAATAGGAACAAAAGTTTATATTGCACAAAATCCAGATATAAATTACATCAATTTATTGCTCTTCAAGTGAAGAAAAATAATGGCAAAAGCTCTATATGCAAATGCTTGTTTTCAGAGTCAATCTCTATCACCAATGTTCCAAACTGTTGCAAATACAATAGACTCGACATCAATATATAATAGCATCCATAGAGCACTTCCACTTGTTCGATGAATGATTTCTCCCGATGCCCACCAATGTGTCGGATCATTTGGTCCCATCGGTTTCTACAAACGTCTTCAGATCTGTGAATTAAAAAGCCTCCATCAGAAATTTATACAAGCTCTCTTCATATGTGGTGAAGGCAGTGATACCAAACAGTGGGGATTACAGAAAGGCAAAAATCAATGACTTCAAGCGCACAACATGCAAACAATAACCATAATGTCATAATTTATCTACTATGTAATTTACTTGGAAGGAGAATTTTATACCATTCAAAACAATAACCATAATGTCATAATTTATCTACTATGTAATTTACTTGGAAGGAGAATTTTATACCATTAATATGCCTGGTAACTACACTTCCGCACCATGCATCTGATGCTTCTCTAAATGGGAAACAACATGAAGCTTGTAGCTAAGGAACTTGTTACAGCAAAATTATGTATTTGCTCATTCTCAAGAGAATAAGAACTATAATTAAAAGAATAGGGTACAAACATGATATAAACTTGGTTCAAGTTAACATAATTCAAGGTAATCTATTGAACATTTTCAAGATTAAGCATGGTACACAAACAACGTTTAAACAAGTAGCATGTAGAAGGGTTAATGATCAATGTTCAAGGACCGAAAACAGGCAAGTAGCTAAAATAAATTAGTATTACCTAAGCTTTCAAGAAGGGAAAAAAAATCAAGTTCTTACTGTTAATCTAACATTACCAATAAGACGAGATCTTCTTCACATTTATAATATACAACATGTGCAAGTGTCCACCACAAACCCTAGTGTCAGGCAGCCTCATCTTCATGGTTGTTGACACCTTCACATTCATCGATCCACTCATTGTATCTGTAACACATGAGCCATATTTTTGGCACTGCCCTGATTTGAGAAGTTTCAGTGAATGACAAAGGGCACCACCAAGTTGAAAATGAACCTAACGTAGCCCAGCTCAATTATTTGACATCGAAATAGAAAGTTAGAACGGAATCATTACATCCAATAAAAGCCATAGAAGGGGCCTCCAGTCAGCAACAATGCCAAGATTAATATTTACCATGTCCATATGCGGGCAGATCCTTGAACATAGATGCTCTCTTTTGCCAACTGTAGACTGCAGAAAAATATTATAAATGCCATCATCACGGCTGTGTCTTCTTTGTTCTTCTTATTTCAGCATATTTTTTTTCACTAATTCACAAAAATAATATAATAGCTATAATGATACGGGTATTAGCGAATGATGATCTATGAATCCTATTTCATTTTTTCTATATCTTTTTTCTCCATACTTTGTTCTTTTAAATTAGTTTAAATTTTCTGCAAATCTAGAGGTGTTGATAATATATTATCATGCATTATTTGGATGCATGATAGTCCTAATTAAAAAACCCTAAGGGGAAAAAAAAAAAAAAACAGGAGCATCTCAGCTCCAGATCAAGATTTCAAAACTATGACCTTGCTAAGAAAGGAGGAAACCATAATATTTAAGGGGAAAAAAAGGAGTGAGAAATTCATCAAAAGAGATCACCGAGAAGGAAATAGGTTGCCTCGAAGAGCAACAGATAAGAAACCCTAGTGAAAAGTAGCGAAGAAGGCAAAAAATAGAGAGAGCCTACCT
Source organism: Calamus simplicifolius (assembly GCA_900491605.1). NCBI lineage: Eukaryota > Viridiplantae > Streptophyta > Magnoliopsida > Arecales > Arecaceae > Calamus > Calamus simplicifolius. Next base: position 737,045 of record UESW01004424.1, read on the forward strand.
CTTCTATCGCTTTCTCAAGGAGCTCCTCAGGAATAGGAGAAGATTATGGAAAGAGGATGAAGACCGACAAGATAAGTGGGGAAGACGATGAAAACCGAAGCGAAAAGCAGGCCACATATCTGCTTGATTCTCTTCGTTAACGCGGAGAGAAGAGTCGAGAGACTTCTCGCGAGCATCCACAGAAAGAAGGCCAGAGTGGAAGAGCACAGAACTCAGGCCAGGAATTTTTTGAAACCCTAGTCGCGAGAGAAGAAAGATGAAGACCAAAGCAGAGAAAATATCTTTGTTTTAACTTTCATCGGTGCCCTTGGAATAGCTACAGTGAGAATACGAGCTATTCCATGGGATAATGTGGAATATGAAAATAGGGATAGGCGTGTTGATGAGAATAAGAAAAACTGTGGGGCCCATGATCCTTTTTAACGCTGTTTAGGGGAATAAGTTGGAATAAGGCCCTATTCCAGAAGGAAATAGGGCATCCAAACACTGCTTTAGTTGATAACATAGCTTGAATTTTGATATTCTTCTTCCCTATAAAATTACTCCATTGGCATTCCTTCCTTTTATTCCACCGCTCAAAATACCTTAGTCTAAACAGGATAATATTATGATGCTAAAGAAAAAAAAAATCCTTCACTTCACCGCGCCATCATGTTTTTCTTCCTCTCTATCTCTCACATTAACAAATATTTTTTGAAAGTTTAAAGTGAATTTTAGTTGAGAAGTTAAAATGCCTGAAGAATTTAAAAAAATTATTTTTTCTCATGTTATATAAAAGATTTTTCAAATAAAGATTATATTGTATTCGGCTAACACGATGAAAAACAACTAAAAATAATGATAAAAAATTTATAATTTTTAATACTCAACATGATATTCCCTATTTGCTTATCCTTTTGCATCTTATTGTGCTTACCAACAAGTGGACATGTGAATGATGTTGTAAACAAAGACAAAACTAAGAATATAAAAGAATGATAATAAGGGGATAAATGCATTAAATGAGACCCTTCAATAAATAAAATTAAAGTTTAATTTTTAAAAAAATTATAAAAATATATTCTAACTGAACCCTTTATTTTTTAAAAAAAGATAAGCTTTATTTTTTTTCATGAATAAAAGAATACAAATTGGAATATAGAAATCAAGAACATTTTTATAAGACCACTTTCATCGTGAGAGAGTGTTAGCGGCCGATCGAAATCATGTAGCTCAAAAACTTAAATGAAAGTTAATAGATAGCAATAGACTTAAGTTATAAATTACATATTTTTTTAATCTAATATAAAACTAAATTTGAATATTATAAAGCGCAATCAACTTCTCAATAAATTTTCTCAGCAGAATTTGGTGTAAAAAAATGCGGCAACCTTCGGAAGCTTTAAATCTGATGAAATTTTAAATTCTTTCAAGAACGAAAGTCCCTTCTTCTAACATGCTCGGGAGATTACAATATATCATGATATTCTTTTCCCCATTATTCTTTCATCCTCTCTCTCTCTCTTTCCAATCTGCTGTTCCTTGCACCGCCTCTTCTCTCTCGAGTTGCTTCTCTTTTTCTGTTTCCTTTTTAGATTGGTAACGATGGATAGCGATTAACATCACCATCAAGTTTTTTTCAGATTAATTATACATTGATCTTGATGATATTAGCTACTAAAAGGCCTGTTCGAATATGTGAAGCCCAAGCTGCAGGAGGTTTAATTAGGCAGACTGAACCCATTCGCAAATCCAATTAAGCTATATATATCCATTATGTGATTTGACAACGAACCAGCCCTGGATTGTGTCGATCCGAAATTGCAAGCAACCGTGATGCATGTCTCTTCTGTTCATAGGCATCTAGTAGTGGTCCCACATGAATCACATCCTGGACTGGTTTGCTGCAGTTCAGGTGTCACACTTGATAACAACCCTTGGATGGCCATCAACATGGAACATGGCTTGTGATCTGCGTTGCAACAAGCCATGATTGGCAGCAATTCTCATGGCGGTATCAGGGCGAGCTACACTGAAATCTTTGTCACATGACATCAATGGACAGGGAAGGGGTGTGAAAGTGGCCAAGGAGGATCATTTCTTAAAGAAATGAAGAAGGTTTACGTATGGCCCCATAATTTGGAGATATATAGCCAGACTAATGGGACAAGCAATTAATGTGACATGACAATGAGGCCGTGGCCTTGGTCCTTCATTGGTCCATTCATGTCCTTTTCCTTTTTCTCTTTGTTGTATAGGTTTCAGCCTTTTGGACAGGGAGAGCAAAGTTAAAGGTCGCACTACTTTTGGGTTGCAGCAGCTTCTCTTCAATTCCATCCATGTTGCTTGATTAAAAGATGGGTGCCCCTTTTGACAAATTTTCTCATTCCAAAAAGCTCCATCAATCACTGTGAGACAGGTGGTACCAATGCTTGTCACAAAAAAAAAAAGTTTAGAGAGCAATTAAGTGAGCCCATTCCTCGGCCGACTCAGTGACCCCTAAGCAAAGCTTCTCTTGTCCATGGAGTTCAATCAGCATTCTTCAGCAAAAGAGGCACTTTCTTATCCATCCAACAACTATATATCCTTGTTCCATCTTGCACGGCAGCCATATACTTTGTATTCATATCGATCATAGATTTTAAAGATAAAAAAGGTTTAAAAAACATGGTATGGCTTTGAATTTAAAATTATATAGATATAAAAGCAGAAAGGAAGATTGCTGAAACTTTCTAAAGTGGGAGAGCTTGGATTTTCTTCTTGAATGCTGATGTACCCCCTTCTAATATATTTATAAACATGCATTTATTATTGGCCTTCAAATATGCACTTTTTATCATGCTCTTGAAGCGTTTCAATTCAGAGGATATTCCAAATGGAAGATGCGTGTCCAATGCTCAACTCGTCCAATTAGGATGCTTCGTGAAATAGTGAACATACCCCGATACCCCTTTTTTTTTTTTTTTCAACGCAACGTTTGGATGGACCTTCCATCAAGTCGGCACGAATCCTCTCCAAGACATTGAGACGGCCAGGCCGGTCAAACTTGTCGACACAAGTCGGCGCAAAAAAAAAAAAAAAGCTCGGCACAAATCATTAACTAATTTAAAAGGAGAAATAAAAAATGTGTGAAGCGCCAATTTGTCGCATAGTGAATCTCCCTCGCGTACTTCATTTTACTGTGGCAGAAGCCTGAATGCACCTAAAATATAACTGCTCCTCATAAAAAAATAAAAAATTTTTAAATGCCCATCTCAATCTCGGCGTCGGCCGATGGCTCCAAGATCGGCACCTTCAAGGCGTCCAAGATCAACGCTTTCAAGACCGACGGCCCCAAAGGCCAACATCTTCAAGACCGACGGCCCCAAAGGCGTCGACGGCTCCATGACCGATACCTTCAAGACCGACGGCCCCAAAGGCCGACACCTCCAAGACCGACGGCCCCCAAGACCGACGGCCCCAAAGGCCGACACCTCCAAGGCCAGCATCTTCAAGCTAGGCGGCCCCGGCATCTTCCTAGCCGGCCCCCTACATCTCTAAGATAGGCGGCCCTAGCACGTCCTAAGCGGCCCGACATCTTCCTAGCCGGTCCCCTACGTCTCCAAGCTAGCAGCCCAGGCACCTCCCAGTCGGCCCCGGCACTCTCCTAGCCGACCCCCAACGTCTCCAAGCTAGGCGGCCCCAGCACCTCCCAGTCGGTCCTAGCACTCTCTAGCCGGCCCCATACGTCTCCAAGCTAGGCGGCCCCGGCACTTCCCAGCCGGCCCCGACACTCTCCTAGCCGGCCCCCAACGTCTCCAAGCTAGGCAGCCCCAGCACTTCCCAGCCAGCCTCGGCACTTCCTAGCCGGCCCCGGCACCTTCCCAAGCGGCCCGACAACTTCCTAGCCGGCCCGCTACGTCTCCAAGCTAGTCGGCCCCGGCGTCTCCAGTTCCGCCGAAGTCAGCCAAGGCCATCCCCGGCCGGCCCGACTCGGCCCCGGCATCTCCAGTTCCGCCGAGTCGGCCAAGGCCATCCCCGGCCGGCCGGGCCCGACTCAGCCCCGGCGCCTCCAGTTCCGCCGAGTCGGCCAAGGCCATCCCCGACTGGCCTGACTCGGCCCTGGCGCCTCCAAGTCCGTCGATTCGGCCCCGCCCCGGCACTATCTTGCCAGCAGGATTGGCCCCAGCCATCTCGGGTCGACCCGGCTCGGCCCTGATAAGATGGGATTTCCCAGTTCCCGCCAGATCAGCCCCAGCGGTTCAAGAAACCGCCTCTCAGACGTGCACCGCCCAATAGCGCCAGATCCGACAAGCCCCGCCGGCTGATGGGACTTAGCCCACCAACCGCTGCTTTCTCCTTTCCGATGGGACGTAGCCCACTAACCAGCCCAGATTCACGCAAGGGCTCGATAGATCTTCTGACTTCGCGCAATCCCACGTGACCGTGCCAGAGTCAACCCCTATAAAAAGGTGAATCCACTCACCAAACAGGTATGCGCAATAACCCTCAAAATCGTCATCTCAACTTTCAGGAAGGAATCCCTCCTCCGGGAGACCTCCTTTCTCATACTAAAAAGGGGCTCTCTCGAGCCCCTCTTCAGTTGTGACCTCAGTCACTAACTTGGCCGTCGGAGGGTCCCATCGAAGCCCCCCTCCGGTCCCGGGACTTTTCTGCAGGTAACCTGATGAAGAAGAGCCGGGAGAAGAGCCTCCGTTCCCGACGTCCAGGAGAGGTGATTGAGCGTCATCAGATTGGCGCACCAGGAAGGGGGATAAGAAAAAGTAGCGAACGTTCTCCCTGAGCTACATATCTCTCCCCCTCTTCTCTTCGAGAAGCCACGGTGGTGATGCGCATGCCAGAGGTTCTTACCAATCGTGCTGGGGGGCATCCACATCGCACTGAGCGACAAAAGACCAGTCTCTCTCTCTCTGCCCCCCTGCTCCTTCACCACTAACTCCAGCTGCTCTGATTAACCAGCTGGCCATCCTCAATCGACAAGATCAAGCTTTGAAAGTAGCAGTTCATGAACTGCAGAAGCAGCGCTCGGGGGCCACTCAGCAGCACCCCAAGCCTCTCAGCAATGCCCTCGATGGACTCTCCCAGTCATTCATCTTCAATGACCGCCGACTGTCGAGGCTTTCCTCAACGGACTCCAGCTTTGTCCCGGTTTCAAGCTTCTTCCCGGCCACAGGCATCTCGTCCTTGCCTCCAATGCGAGAGAAGGCCCAAGTAAGGGCAACGACACTTCCAATCCGACTAACATGACTCCCTGGGGGGCAGGTCACCAGCGGACGAAAGTGCTCAAACCCGCAAAAGGAAAACATGGGAGCTACAAGAGCTAAGTACATTGCATACTAAAAAGGGGCTCTCTCGAGCCCCTCTTCAGCTGTGACCTCAGTCACTAACTTGGCCGTCGGAGGGTCCCATCGGAGCCCCCCTCTGGTCCCGAGACTTTTCTGCAGGTAACCTGATGAAGAAGAGCCGAGAGAAGAGCCTCCGTTCCCGACGTCCAGGAGAGGTGATTGAGCGTCATCAGATTGGCGCGCCATGAAGGGGATAAGAAAAAGTAGCGAACGTTCTCACTGAGCTACATATCTCTCCCCCTCTTCTCTTCGAGAAGCCACGGTGGTGATGCGCATACCAGAGGTTCTTACCAATCGTGCTGGGGGGCATCCACATCGCACTGAGCGACAAAAGACCAGTCTCTCTCTCTCTGCCCCTCTGCTCCTTCACCATCAACTCCAGCTGCTCTGATTAACCAGCTGGCCATCCTCAATCGACAAGATCAAGCTTTGAAAGTAGCAGTTCATGAACTACAGAAGCAGCACTCGGGGGCCACTCAGCAGCACCCCAAGCCTCTCAGCAACGCCCTCGATGGACTCTCCCAGCCATTCATCTTCAATGACTGTCGACTGTCGAGGCTTTCTTCAACGGACTCCAGCTTTGTCCCGGTTTCAAGTTTCTTCCCGGCCATAGGCATCTCGTCCTAGCCTCCAATGCGAGAGAAGGCCCAAGTAAGGGCAACGACACTTCCAATCCGACTAACATGACTCCCTTGGGGGCAGGTCACCAGCGGACGAAAGTGCTCAAACCCGCAAAAGGAAAACATGGGAGCTACAAGAGCTAAGTACATTGCACTTAAGACGGTTTTCTTTCATTAATACTTAAAGATGTGTGAAGCGCCAATTTGTCGCATAGTGAATCTCCCTCGCGTACTTCATTTTACTGCGGCAGAAGCCTGCATGCACCTAAAATATAACTGCTCTAAACCTTACTGATGGGGCCAATTGATCTTATAAAAAATAAAAAAAAAATTAAACGGCTAACCTCAATCTCGGTATCGATCAATAGCTCCAAGGCCGGCATCTTCAAAGCATTCAAGATTGACGCCTTCAAGACTGACGGCTTCAAAGACCGACACCTCCAAGATCAATGGCCTCAAAGGCCGACAGCTCCATGACCGACACCTTCAAGACCGACGGTCCTAAAGACCGACACCTCCAATACCGATGGCTTCAAGACCGACGGCTCCAAAGGCCGACACCTCTAAGGCGAGCATCTCCAAGCTAGAAGGCCCCGGCATCTTCCTAGCCGGCCCCCTACGTCTCCAAGCTAGCGGCCCAGGCACCTCCCAGTCGGCCCCGGCACTCTTCTAGCCGGCCCCCTACGTCTCCAAGCTAGGCGGTCCCGGCACCTCCTAGTCGGCCCCGGCACTCTCCTAGCCGGCCCCCTATGTCTCCAAGCTAGGCGGCCCCAGCACTTCCCAGCCGGCCCCGGCACTCTCCTAGCCGGCCCCCTACGTCTCCAAGCTAGGCGGCCCCGACACTTCCCAGCCGGCCCCGGTACTTCCTAGCCGGCCTCGGCACCTTCCCAAGCGGCCCGGCAACTTTCTAGCCGGCCCCCTACGTCTCCAAGCTACTCGGCCCCGGCATCTCCAGTTCCGCCGAAGTCGGCCAAGGCCATCCCCGGCTGGCCCGACTCAGCCCCGACGTTTCCAGTTCCGCCGAGTCGGCCAAGGCCATCCCCGGCCAGCCCGACTCGGACCCAGCATCTCCAGTTCCACCGAGTCGACCAAGGCCATCCCCGGCCGGTCCGACTCGGCCCCGGCATCTCCAGTTCTGCCGAGTCGGCCAAGGCCATCCCCGGCCGGCCCGACTCAGCCCCGGCGCCTCCAAGTCCATCGATTCGGCCCTGCCCCAGCACTGTCTTGACAGCAAGATTGGCCCCAGCCATCTCGGGTCGACCCGGCTCAGCCCTGATAAGATGGGATTTCCCAGTTCCTGCCAGATCATCCCCAGTGGTTCAAGAAACCACCTCTCTAACGCGCGCCGCCCGACAGCACCAAACGCGCGCCGCTCGACAGCGCCAGACGCGCACCACCCGACAGCGCCAGATCCGACAAGCCCCACCGGCTGATGGGACTTAGCCCACCAACCGCCGCTTTCTCCCTTTCTGATGGGACGTAGCCCACTAACTAGCCAAGATTCACGCAAGGGCTCGGCAGATCTTCTGACTTCGCGCAATCCCACGTGACCATGCCAGGGTCAACCCCAATAAAAAGGTGAATCCACTCACCAAACAGGTATGCGCGATAACCCCAAAAATTACCATCTCAACTTTCAGGAAGGAATCCCTCCTCCGGGAGACCTCCTTTCTCATACTAAAAAGGGGCTCTCTCGAGCCCCTCTTCAGCTGTGACCTCAGTCACTAACTTGGCCGTCGGAGGGTCCCATCCGAGCCCCCCTTCGGTCCCGGACTTTTCTGCAGGTAACCTGGTGAAGAAGGGCCAGGAGAAGAGCCTCCGTTTCCGACGTCCAGGAGAGGTGATTGAGCGTCATCAGATTGGCGCGCCAGGAAGGGGGATAAGAAAAAGTAGCGAACGTTCTCCCTGAGCTATATCTCTCCCCCTCTTCTCTTCGAGAAGCCACGGTGGTGATGCGCATGCCAGAGATTCTTACCAATCGTGCTGGGGGGCATCCACATCGCACTGAGCGACAAAAGACCAGTCTCTTTCTCTCTGCCCCTCTGCTCCTTCACCACCAACTCCAGCTGCTCTGATTAACCAGCTGGCCATCCTCAATCGACAAGATCAAGCTTTGAAAGTAGCAGTTCATGAACTGCAGAAGCAGCGCTCGGGGCCACTCCGCAGCACCCCAAGCCTCTCAGCAACGCCCTCGATGGACTCTCCCAGCCATTCATCTTCAATGACTGTCGACTGTCGAGGCTTTCCTCAACGGACTCCAGCTTTGTCCCGGTTTCAAGTTTCTTCCCGGCCATAGGCATCTCGTCCTAGCCTCCAATGCGAGAGAAGGCCCAAGTAAGGGCAACGACACTTCCAATCCGACTAACATGACTCCCTTGGGGGCAGGTCACCAGCGGACGAAAGTGCTCAAACCCGCAAAGGAAAACATGGGAGCTACAAGAGCTAAGTACATTGCACTTAAGACGGTTTTCTTTCATTAATACTTAAAGATGTGTGAAGCGCCAATTTGTCGCATAGTGAATCTCCCTCGCGTACTTCATTTTACTGCGGCAGAAGCCTGCATGCACCTAAAATATAACTGCTCTAAACCTTACTGATGGGGCCAATTGATCTTATAAAAAAATAAAAAAAATTTAAACGGCTAACCTCAATCTCGGTATCGATCAATAGCTCCAAGGCCGGCATCTTCAAAGCATTCAAGATTGACGCCTTCAAGACTGACGGCTTCAAAGACCGACACCTCCAAGATCAATGGCCTCAAAGGCCGACAGCTCCATGACCGACACCTTCAAGACCGACGGCCCTAAAGACCGACACCTCCAATACCGATGGCTTCAAGACCGACGGCTCCAAAGGCCGACACCTCTAAGGCGAGCATCTCCAAGCTAGAAGGCCCCGGCATCTTCCTAGCCGGCCCCCTACGTCTCCAAGCTAGCGGCCCAGGCACCTCCCAGTCGGCCCCGGCACTCTTCTAGCCGGCCCCCTACGTCTCCAAGCTAGGCGGTCTTGGCACCTCCTAGTCGGCCCCGGCACTCTCCTAGCCGGCCCCCTATGTCTCCAAGCTAGGCGGCCCTAGCACTTCCCAGCCGGCCCCGGCACTCTCCTAGCCGGCCCCCTACGTCTCCAAGCTAGGCGGCCCCGACACTTCCCAGCCGGCCCCGGTACTTCCTAGCCGGCCTCGGCACCTTCCCAAGCGGCCCGGCAACTTTCTAGCCGGCCCCCTACGTCTCCAAGCTACTCGGCCCCGGCATCTCCAGTTCCGCCGAAGTCGGCCAAGGCCATCCCCGGCTGGCCCGACTCAGCCCCGACGTTTCCAGTTCCGCCGAGTCGGCCAAGGCCATCCCCGGCCAGCCCGACTCGGACCCAGCATCTCCAGTTCCACCGAGTCGGCCAAGGCCATCCCCGGCCGGTCCGACTCGGCCCCGGCATCTCCAGTTCTGCCGAGTCGGCCAAGGCCATCCCCGGCCGGCCCGACTCAGCCCCGGCGCCTCCAAGTCCATCGATTCGGCCCTGCCCCAGCACTGTCTTGACAGCAAGATTGGCCCCAGCCATCTCGGGTCGACCCGGCTCAGCCCTGATAAGATGGGATTTCCCAGTTCCTGCCAGATCATCCCCAGTGGTTCAAGAAACCACCTCTCTAACGCGCGCCGCCCGACAGCACCAGACGCGCGCCGCTCGACAGCGCCAGACGCGCACCACCCGACAGCGCCAGATCCGACAAGCCCCACCGGCTGATGGGACTTAGCCCACCAACCGCCGCTTTCTCCCTTTCTGATGGGACGTAGCCCACTAACTAGCCCAGATTCACGCAAGGGCTCGGCAGATCTTCTGACTTCGCGCAATCCCACGTGACCATGCCAGGGTCAACCCCAATAAAAAGGTGAATCCACTCACCAAACAGGTATGCGCGATAACCCCAAAAATTACCATCTCAACTTTCAGGAAGGAATCCCTCCTCCGGGAGACCTCCTTTCTCATACTAAAAAGGGGCTCTCTCGAGCCCCTCTTCAGCTGTGACCTCAGTCACTAACTTGGCCGTCGGAGGGTCCCATCCGAGCCCCCCTTCGGTCCCGGGACTTTTCTGCAGGTAACCTGGTGAAGAAGGGCCAGGAGAAGAGCCTCCGTTTCCGACGTCCAGGAGAGGTGATTGAGCGTCATCAGATTGGCGCGCCAGGAAGGGGGATAAGAAAAAGTAGCGAACGTTCTCCCTGAGCTATATATCTCTCCCCCTCTTCTCTTCGAGAAGCCACGGTGGTGATGCGCATGCCAGAGATTCTTACCAATCGTGCTGGGGGGCATCCACATCGCACTGAGCGACAAAAGACCAGTCTCT